>VYXC01003895.1:1215-53574 GCA_013397175.1 Platysteira castanea
TAAAACAAGAGTCAAGTCTCCACAAGATGAGGCTTAAGAGGTTTAAACTGGACACTGGAAGAAAGTACATTACTAGTACAGTACCCAGAGAGGCTCCCAAAGGAGTATATAGTCTTCATTTTCTTGAATCTCTTGAAACTTGGTTAGGCAAAACCTGAATTCGCCTGACATAATGCAGGCAATAATGCTGCTGCTGTTGTATGTGACCTCCCTAAGCCCTTTCCAACATTTTTCTTTTGTAATGGTATAATTACGTTGTGAAAGCCAGACTAGTTCAGTGTAGTTTTTATGCAGAACTAAGCATGTGTGTGTACTGACATTTTTATGACACAAATGTAGATTTTGTGTTTGGATCATGTAATAATGTTAAAAGAATGACCTTATTCACTTTAGGTGAAAGCATGGGAATGACTATTTATGTCAAGGCTTAACTAAATTAAATAGATATACCAGTGGACTGTAAATGGTATTTAATTAAGTGTAAATGTTTGTGTAACCCTAGTGGGATATTTTCTGCAATTTGCTGTGAGAGTATCCTGTGGAGGCAGACATGCAGCATCCATTGGAAGATGGTATTGCTAGGTTATATTCTCATGTCTGTTGCTTTCATGCTTAATTCTTTTGTCTTTTCACAAATTAATACAAGTGCCTCTGCATTTAATTTTGTATTGCAATGTAAAGTGTCACTTAAACGCATAAGATTCATGTTTTCCCTAGGTCCAAAGATAGTATGTACCATGCACTTGGATACAGCACTATTTTAGTTATGCAAGCTGCTATGACCTTTGAGCAGCAGGATATACAAATGGGAATTTCTACAATGAAGGAAGCTTTGCAAACCTGCCAGAGGTAAGCCCAAGCATTGACCACGATAAGATACTAAACCCAATAAGCATTCTTTGTGAGATACCCCAGTTCTCTGTATGCTTTTGAAGCAGACTCTTGTCTGTAGGATAGTGGTCTAAATTTGTAAAGGTGGAGTAAGTCCCACTGCACGATTACTACTGGTGAAGATATTTTCCCACATAATATTGTGGAAACAACAGACTTGTCATGTCTGGGTATTAATAGCCACTAAAGTTAGTTAAATGATAGGTTCCCTGTGTAGACCTACACATAAGCTGACATTACATGATTGAACTGTCTGAGCTACTGACAGCTGTGACTTGTTGTTTTACGACAATTTAAAGGCCTATATTTTGAATTTTTCCTTTCAGCATGAAAACAGTCTTTTTAAAATAGTTGTTTCCATAGGTTGAACCAACAGTCTAATACAATTAAGCTTGTACTCACATTTCTTCTGAAAACCAAATAAATTTTTTTATTGTTGTTACAAATGTGTTTAGCTTACCTTAAAATTAAAGAGCTGTTATTCACATCAGAAGTTATCAGAACTGAACATTTTGCTTCTGGTCTTTCTTTGACCAGCAATTAAATAGAATAGAAAATAAAAGTTATTGCTGATCATTATTTTTTTAATTTAAAAACCTTAGAAAATTGGTTGTGAAAGCTAAAGTGTTTAAAAAACATCTGACAAAAATAGAAATTATTTCTGCTTTACCAGTTCTTCATCATATTGGTGAGGCCGTATTTTATCACAAAAGATCTCCCAAGAAATGACTGCCAAATGTTAGATATTTAACATCATCATCTTAGCAATGGCAAAAAAAAANAACATTATCAGATACTATCTAAGAAGAGAAGGGGTCAGGAGTTCCTGCATCTTTTTCAGGTGTGCTGTTAATTTGCAGTTTCATCTGGACTATGTTGTTTAGTGTGTCTGAATATTAGATGTCCCTGTAGTCTAGACAGTCACAATACAGGATTTAATCTCTGCAGGATATGAACTTTAATTCTTGAGTACTCTGGTCTAGTCTGTCGCAAAAATGCAAGAGGAAGGCAATTAAATGTTCAAAGGTGAAGAACTACCAGAACTACGTGTACCTTAATTGACTCTTTCCTTGTATGCATTATGTTAACATGTAGCGTGATAATCTTGTTGTCAGGATCCCACAATTGTCGATGTGAAGAGTAGTGTAAACAAATTATAAGATAATGCTTAGTATTTATAATCAGGGACTCCCTGGCTTACAGAGTGCATTCATTGTCTAAATGTGGAATTGTTTCTCTAGCTTCTTCATAAAGCTGAATTGTTTGTAATTTTTTGTCAAAAATCAGTTTTCGGAATTAAAACATGTACAATTGAGATCTCTTGGAAGGAAAGTATGTGATCGTTTTGGCATTCTGTCTGGCATAAACCATCATAAAATACTGAAGCATTTATGTTGAAAACAGAACTCCTTTTGATTTTTTCATTCTGAGTGCAAGTTTAAGAAAAAGAAAAAAGCAATTTGTAAAACTTTTAAGTCCAGTTCAAGTGTCTTGCCCAGAATCAGAGACACCTCTGCAGTGACTGGAAGTGGGGTTGAAGCTATCATACATTTAAAGTAAATGAATTGAAGTTGCAAGCATGAATTTAATGTTGGATAGGCTTTTTAGCCTAGAGGCATACAAATCTTTAGACTACTGAAAGAATTGAAACAATTGACAAATGATAATTTTGTAAAGAATCTCTCTAAATTTTGGTTGGAAATTATTAAGAATTCCAATAATTAAAATTCAGGTTTGTGTTGAAATGTGTGGGTTTCTTTTTGTCCATGCACAACTTATTTAGATTCAGGAAAAGAAACACAGTGGTGGAATCCTTGTCCAATCTGGTTTCTAAACAGACAGTGGATCAGTTGAGTGAAGGTAAGTGGTTTATAATACAGTTAAAAAGTGAAAAAAAGCTCAAAACTTTCCCTGCCAATGTGTACAAATATGCTTAACTCTGTAACTTGACTAGTCTCTTACAGTAATAAACATGCAAACCATGTATATAATATTTTTTTTTTCTAATTTGAATGCGAAGCTTCAGTGGAGAATTCAGCCTAATTTTTTTGTCTCTGACCATGCATGAATTAAGAAAGGAATGCCTTTCACAACACACCGTAGGACTGAAGAGAAATTTCCCTTTTTTGACCTAAGACAGCTCCCAAAAGTTTTAAGAATCATTGATGCGGAGGAATACATCCTTGTCAATAGTTGCATTGGAATCTGAATATATTAACAAGTTTTGTGCTTGTCTGTTTTGCCTTAAGGTGTTTTTGGAAATGGTATCAGTACATTGTTCATGGCTCTGAAAATGCTGATCTCCTATTTCTGATTCGGGCAGAATCAAGTATGCATTTTTTTCTAACCTGGCACAAGAATCCTCTTTAATACTTGGACACATCAAACTCACCACGTATGCACTGTACATACAGCAGCCTTGTGCATGTGGCTGTTCTTGCAGCATGGGTGCGGAGCAACTCGTGTCATGTGTGTTAAATCGAATGTACTTTAGTGCTGCATGAAGACAGAAAGTCTGCCTGGGGCTTTCAGTTTGTTGAGCATGACTTGGTGAAAACCTGTTCATAATGTCTGAGTGGATGTAGGAAAAGCCTGAACCTCAGTGAGGGTTACCATTCATCTACGGAAGTTTCTTGTAAGACATGGAAAGAGGGCTGAAAGACTTAGCTGCTGTAGGCTATTAAGCTTAGAATCAATGAAAAGGACAGGAGACCATCTACCAGAATGTCAAGTAGCTTTTGCCATAGACTGAGGTCAGCTGTGACAAGGTTTTGTCTGAGAAGAAGGGAAATAGAAGAATTCTGTTGGGATTTGCGTGTTACAGCTATTACTCAGCAGTTATCAAAATGGCAACAGCAGAATTTTGCTTTTTTTTTTTTTTTTTTTTTCTTGTCTTGGCAGCATTTTGTTTGTTCCATTGACCCCAAGAAGACAATATAGACAGTGACTTTGCTGATAGTAAATAACTTTTCTTTCTTCTGTAGAGGAAATGCATGCTGAAATATGCTATGCTGAATGCTTATTACAGAAAGCAGCTCTCACCTTCGTACAGGTAAAGTAAATTTTTGATTTTGTGTGGCAGTGTAATGGAGAGAGATTAGTTCTTTGAAAGCATCATTCCAACAATAGATGTGATACTTAAAACCAAATTTTTTGCTAGTTATTTCATGGCAGTGATTGAAAGTATGATAAATCTTGTGCTGCTCAGCAAAGTTCTCTCTTTGTTTGTATGAATAAGCAAAGACATTTAAATTAGTATTCAGGTACAAAGGTATCACCCAAAGGTATATTGCTGCTTTATACAAGGCATTATGTTTAAATGATTTGCATCACATCGGAGCGTGTCCAGTGCCTGTATAAAAATACGTTCAAGTATGAGGAAGTGTGTTGTTTGAAAGTTCAAGTCATTTTTTGCACAAACAGGTAGAATGTTTCCCACCTAACAGAACTTCAGCTGATACACACATGTAATTTCCAGTTCAGTGTTGCTCTCTATGCACTTTTATGTGGTGTCAGGAATAATATAGTAATGAATGTTTATAAAATGCCTTAGCATTGCTGATGTAACAATTCAGCTCACAGAAGCATCTGGTATTTTGTACTGTCTGGTGCTATTGATTTAGGTTGTGGTTCAGGGACTTCATCCTACAGAGTTTTCAAATTCAATTTGAAATTTGATTCCTGAAAACAGGAGTTGTTAGGAGTTGTTAACTTTTTTGACATATGTGAGTGTTTAACAAATGTTAATTGAATATATTTTAGATAATCTCTTGCAATATAAATATGAGAAAGAAGTAAGACACATAGATTCTAAGGTCAGATAAGTTCCTTTGGCAAATATTTATAAACGACTGGATCCAGTATTTGGCCAGAAGTGTCAGGAAATATTACTAATTGAATGTCATCTTTCCTATAACTGGCTTTCTCCTTTACTAACCAAGTAGAAGCAACCCTCTGTATTTTTGTTGGGTGGGTGTGTTCTTTTTTAAGCATGAAAAGAATTTTGAAACAGTTGTTGAAAGAGGTAAATTAGGACTGTATAAAACAATAGAAAAACCCTTAGATGTGTATTTTCTCTGAAACACCACCTCTGTATTGCTTTTGACTATAATACCCCACACTGCTGATTGCTGTCCTGCCCCATATATTTCGTCTTTGGCTGACGATGATTCACGTTAGGATGGTGATGATAACAAAAATGTAACCACTCAGAGGGAATTAAAATTCTTGTACTGAAACACTTGCAGTGTTTCAGCAAAACAGATGAGGTCTTTTGAAATGGCAATCCTTTTACAGAAGCCAGAATTTCCTTTGGTTGATAATTTGGAGGCTTTTTTTTTTTGGGTGCTTTTTCATTTTCCACATTTTATATACTGTCCCTAAGTATTTAAATGTGCATTTCTGAAATGCCAGCAACATGTTCCCATTCTGTGTGAATTCTAGGACAAAAACTACCATCCTATTGAACTGATACTGTCTTGCTTTTCAGGAAGTTAGTTTTGATGGCATGTACATTGTGGCTTTGTTTTGGTTTTTCAAGGGGTTAGTAAGCATATATATTGAGTAACACATGTGGTTACTTTTGATCAGCAATGAGATTTCATCTGTTCAGGGGATTCTTCAGTTTATCCTCTGCCACTTTCGGTAGGCTTGCTTGTGTGTGTGAGAATCGCCATTTCCAAATGTTCTAAACAGCTCCTACAGCACCATCTGGTGGAGAGCTTTCTTCGCTCATTTATAGGCATTGCAAATTCTGCTGAAAGTAACACTTGGACTCTCTTTTTCACCTCTCTCTTCAGTTTTAAAATTTGTAACATGCACCAAAGAAATGTTTCCCTGACAACTTAGAGCAAGTGTTAACGTTAGTCTACTAGACGCATCTAGTAATCAAAAAAACATTTTTAGTCTTTCCAATGACCGTTGACTTATAAATAAATGTAAACATAGCTGGAAGATTTTTATGTATATATTATGTGTAATAGCTGAATGCACAGTATTTATACAGTTATATTATACATACAGTTAATTTTTTTTGTTCCAGGATGAAAATATGATCAACTTTATCAAAGGTGGCCTCAAAATTAGGACGAGTTACCAAATATACAAGTAAGCTATTAGAAAACACTTAACTTCAATGTTGGTATAAGCAGATGGAGTGGCACAAGGGCACCCAAAACAGAAAGGAATATTTTTGTAGCAATCATGATGATTATACTTAATATAATTTCAATGTCATGTTTCCCCTTCCCTCCTTTTTTTCTCCATCACAAGAGAATGTCATCAGGTGCTACAGATGACTCAGGGGAACAAAAGCAAAAATGAAACGTACTACCAGTTTGAAGGAGGAGTAAATCTTGGAATTGGAGCATTCAACTTGGTATGACGTTTTCCACTACAGAAAGGCCATTGGGATAATTCTGTAGGACTGTCTTTCTTTGCATTAACAGCACTGTAACTGATTTAACATTTACACATTTTTAAAATAGGGATGTAGGCTTTGGAGGTTTTACAAAATACGAAACCAGCAGCAATTTCTGCCATGCATACATTCTGGGATGTTTCTACTAGTTTATTCTGAACTGTTTTATTCTCTGGGAGTAACTAATGTATGTATTTCTGAAGTGAAAAAGCAGCTGCATCTACCTGTGTGTAGCAGGATTTTTTAAGATGCTTGTGCTGTGGTTACAGAATACCTGGAGTGACTGTTTTATTTTAACTCCCCCATGTATCCCATTCTTTTGCTTCAGTGACATACTCAAGATTCACATAGATAATTATAGTTAGAAGAATGAACAGTAGTTTATTGAGTTTGTGCAAAAGAAAATAGCGTTTTCTTTACAGTTTGCTACATTTACCTTTTCCCATCTGTCACGGCAATGGTGAAAGTTGATTTCTGCCAGTATGTTAATTTCTGGATCTTTCTAGATTGGTGATGGCCAATATTAAATATGGTCAGAAGAACTGAGGTCTATCTGCACCAGACTTTAAAATTCAAGCAATTGTTTTCTGACCTCTCCTTCGTGGAGTCGTCTCAGTAGGAGGCTTAACAGAAAAAGTGTCTGATGGGCAGAATGTATTAGGGTGAATGGAGCTTTCCAAAACCTGACCCTTAAGCAGACCTCCTTCTTAATGTTCTTTGAAAAGGTGATTATGGTGTTTATACATTTTCTGTTGTGTAGGTTATGGAGGAGGCAGTTACAGAGGGAACAAAAGTGCATATAATAGAGGACTAAAGGATGATAACAACAGCTAGTATTTCTAAAATCATTATGCTCACTGATCTGCTAATTCAGTGCTCCCACAGGAGGAACAAGTAGAGCTTCTGTGAGCCTCCCAATAAAATGAAATAATGGTAAAGGAAGATGACAGTTGTAGGTTGTAAGTAATACTAAAACAGATAGTACTTTCATTCCAAATGACCCACAGTTTTAAAGCAATTCTGTCCAGCTGAAGAGGAAACATCTGTCTTTATCTAAAGAAGCACAGCTGAACTCTGTCTTACTTTTTTCATGCTGGATGATCATCAGAATTCTGAGCATGCATATTTACTTTCAAGTTCTTTCGTGTTTTACTTTTCTACTAATGTGTAATAGCATTTAACATAGTAGCTGGCCTTTTTGATTCACGTTTATAGGAATTTAACTCCTTTTTTGAGGTGTACATGTTTTTAATTATCCTTTTTTTAAAAAATGTATTTCAGATGCTGTCACTTTTACCAGGAAGGATCCTCCGACTTTTAGAATTTATTGGATTTTCTGGCAATAGGGTATTTGATTTGATACTTGTTTTTTTGAATTAATTTTTTCTGAGATAAAAGACTGGATGGATTTAATGTCATGTATTCCACAGTATAAGTATTATCTCTATTGTTTATCAGTATTTTAGTGTTGTTAAAAAGATAAGTGGGCTAGATGATACAGGCATAAAAGCACATATGGTGATACTCTGCCCTTTAACAACCATGGGAAATGACCAGTTTACTTCAGAGGAGCTTTTTCCAATGCAATTTCCTTTCCTTTGCTGATCCTTAAGTAGAGGATATCAGCTTTCTTTTTCAGTTGATGTAGTCAGAAATTAACATTCCTTACACCAGTAACTGACGGAAGAATCATAGTTTTACATTCTTCCACCCAAAATCCCAGCCCATTTCTTTGGAAAAAAGAATTTCTGAATATCATGTATTACCCTGGAATCTAGGTACATCTTTCTCTCATGGATGAGAAAAGTATTTGTAACTATAGCCTTGTTTCACTAGCCTAGGCTTGTTTTATAGTATTTTACAGCTCTTTAAAACTCTTTTTGATGCCCATAAGAAATGAAAAAACTGAAACAAAACTCAAGCAAAAAACCCTAACGAAATAATGCACAGAACCGTACACAATGAAACTTCAAGTTATTAGTGCTACAGTTAGCTTGCCCACAATATGGTTCTCCTTTTGTAAAATTAAACTTCAGCGAGACCTGGTGGTTCTGTTTCTTCCTCTGAAAGACCTGGTTCATGCTGAAGCACTTCCTTAATAAATGTTTTTCCCTGACTAAAAACGCAATAAAGGCTGAAAGAAAAAATTACTTTGAAATATCATCACCATTTTTTTGTGTCATGCTTGAATTCTCCTATAATTCATCAAGTTGCTATGCAGTAAAACTGATCTGTTAATATTTGTTTTGAGGCAAAATTATGTTTCTGAGGAGTCACTGCTCTTGAGCAGGGAAGCTCTGAGCTTATCTCTACATGCCGCAAAGAGTCAAGCTGTTATGTAATAGGTCTAAATGGGAAAGTAAGGGAAGTCTCATGTGTTAAGAGCTGCAAAAAGCTCCATGAATCTGGATCTGTATTTAGACATTAATATATCAGCAGAGATAATATTTTGGTTAGAACCTCAAAGTAGTGGCTGACTTAATGGGAGAGAACTGAGGATAACCAAGGTTTTCTCTGAAGGAAGACTCACACCAACAGGTAGCACTGGAACAGTTGTGAGAGTTTCCCACCGAACATAGGTTGAAGGATGTTATTCTGAAAGGCTCATAGTCAGAAAATAATGGGGAAGGGTTGTAGACCTGTGTGTCTGCATGGTACATAAGGTGTTTCCATTTCACCAGAGCACTGAAATGCATGCATGATTTTATTAAGAGTTAATTGGTCTTCTTCTTCCTGAGTGCTATTAAGCTGTGACAGAAATGTTTTGGTAGAGGGTTGTGTTGGATTTGAGATAATAAGTACTGAATTATGAAATACTTACATCTGAAAGGAAAACTGAATTTTGGTTAGCCAGAAAAAATTAATAGTAACTCTGTATACTCATAGTTAATTCTGCATGTGTTTGTGATATTCCTTAGGAGTTGGGCCTCTGCCAACTACGGGAAGGCGCATCTGGCAGCAGTTTGAGGGCCATTCTGTGTACTTTCACCCTGTTGGTTTATCATACTTACGTCTCCTTAATCCTTGGTGAGACCCACTGTGTAGCTTTTCAGTCATGCTACACCTTATGATAGATATTGTGATTTATTTTTATAACTGAATATCAGAATTGCTGTATACTTAATTATGATCTGAAATTAATATCCGTGACAAAGCTATGTCTTCAGAAACAGTGAGGGTAGATAGCATTATACCAACATCTTGCTTGATTTGCAGGGCTGTCTCAATATGTAACAGCAAATCATTGCAAAACAGTATTAAGTTCAGAAAAGTGATTATCCATAAATTAACATTGGACATTGTGAAAACTATTTCCAGAAAAAAGCTTGTACACCCAGAATTAATTGCTTTTGCCATTTAAAGCTAAAAGTTGTAATTAATTCTGTGTGCTTCTTTGCCTTGTATTTTCACATGCTTTAATTTTTAAGTATTTCAGTCCTTGTCCCTCAGGCTCATCAGGAAATTAAGGAGAACTTCATTTCTTCCAGTATCACTTGTATTTCATTAACGAGTTCAAAATTAGGAGAAGAGGCAGCTGAGGAATGTTTTCCTAACTTGCTAGAGCAATTAAAGGGATTTAAAAATATAACTAGGATCTATAATGGAACAGTTTAAACAATATTCCTGTAATTCTTGTCTGTTTCTACTTACAGACATTTAGTATCTTAAAAGGACTTAGTGTCTTTGGGACAAGAATTTAGTTTTATAGAAACACAAAATGATGAAGTAATTCTGCTTTCACATAAAAGCAATCATCCATTGATCTATCAAGGTCATAATAGGATTTGAAAACAGAATCTTAATCTGTGAAACTTGGGGGTTTTTAAGTACATTGAGGTTGGTGTGTTATGTTTTCTAGGTACAGGGGAAGCCAACCTTCAGGAAGCAGAGAGTCTCCTTGAACCATACCTCCAGAAATTTCCAAATGTGTGTATTTTCAATAAATTTCATAACAGAAATGTACTTCCCTAAGCTCAAAATCCTAACTGATTATTTTTCTCATTTCCTTTCAAGGGTTCCATTATTCTGTTTTATGCTGCCAGAATAGATATACTGAAAGGAAATTTTGAAAAGGTAAATCAGTTTTTTCTAAGGTTTTTGTTTAGTGTTCACCCTGAGGGGGGAAAAATAATTAATTCATATAAGTATTAGTTGGACTGATAACTATGCTGTTACTCCTGTTCACGTTCACTGTCAATACTGATTCCAGCCCTCTCTCTAAGTGAGACTGAAAGGGAAGTTTATCTCATTTAACTTGTCAGGTGTTCTCCACCTGGTTGCTAGGTAAGAATTTGCTCTGTAATTAGACATGGCTCTCACATGGAGCTGTAATTGAGCCAGTTTTCATCATTCTTCCTTAACCACTCATAGGCACAATTGAGGTTCCAAGACTGCATAGCAGCCCAGCAAGAGTGGAGACAGATTCATCATCTCTGTTACTGGGAATTGATGTGGTGCTACACCTTCCAGCAGGACTGGCTTCAAGCATATCGGTATGCAGACCTGCTCAGCAAAGAGAGCAGGTGGTCTAAGGTAAATGGGCAGGTGGACATTGTTGTGATATACCAGTGGGCACTACAGTTAAAGTTACTTTTCAGTTTGCACAATAAGTGTAATTTTTGCCTTCTTGAGGAACTCACAAGCAAAGACTCAATGGCACCAAAATGTTTTAACTGGGTGGTTAAGGATGAATTTTTATTTCATGTTTTGAAGCAGCAGAACCATAAGCTGCAGTGCTTTGGCCCCTCCGAAAATGGAGGTGCTTACCTGAGCTTAGAGAAAGAAGAGGGATAGAAAAACCGTAAACTTTCTCTCAAGTCAGGTGCTAACACTCACTAGTAAAACTTGGCTGAAGGAACTGTGTTTGTTGTTTGTAAACAGACACACCTACTCAGCAGACGTTTTGTGACACAAAATGAGGAGACTGCTGGGGACAGGGTCTCACAAGAAAAGCTGGGCCATCAGATAACCTTTTCCTTGTAAAAACGTTTTTCAAAGTATGAACCAAGCACAATGTGCCAATATTTTTTTATGCATTATTATTGTCTGTTCCTATTTAGATTGCTGTTTTATTATACTTAATGAAAAAGGGTATAACATCTAATTCTTGGCAAAAGAGGAAGAGAATGGTATATTCAACATGAAGTGCAAATGTCTTGAATAAAACTGGATTTTTTTTCTATCTCTGCAAAACCCAGTTATGGAACTTTCATTGAATCAGTACTCAGATATATCCTTGTGTTTTTTTCAAGCATGTCTCTATATGTAATACATCATATAATAACAGTAATGGACTGTAGAACAGTTAGGTCATTTTACCTCACCTCTGTAACAGTGGTTTGCGTAATAAATTCTCCTGTTCTTTGCAGGAGACACCTTTAACTTTCTGACTAACTAAAAGTAATAATAAATACACTGAAAAGAAAATTAAAGCATAAACTGTGTTACAAAGGGAATGCTAAACTTTTATAGTTCTTCCTGCCTGAGAATTACTGGAAACACTTGGCTGCAGCATTTGGGGTGAGAGATTTGAGTCTTTAGTGTATTGATTGAGCACAGCAAATTAGATGTGGTAATATGTTGCTGTTTATTTTTGAAATAGGCAATATATGTATTCCAGAAGGCAGCAATTCTTTGTATGCTTCCAGAGGATGATTTGAAGAGGACTGGTGAGGACGTAGTGTCTTTATTCAGGTGAACTTTTATAAAGCAGCTGGATGTGCACTCTTTTTCTTCCCATGTCTTTGTCTTGTGTGACTTACTTCCTGCTTATAACCATAAATTTTTCACTTTTTCTCTTTGCTTTTAGCATTAGAATATTTAAAATATTGCTTTTATCAGCAAAGATATATCCTACAGCTCTGGGCTGTGTGGTGCAAAACAATTTTAAGATGTATTTCAGAGGCAAACAGTAAATCTTGCTAACTGAAATGACATTAAAATAACCCAAAGCAATAAACAACTTCTGTTTTCCATATTCCCTTCTTGTAGGCAAGTGGATGGTCTAAAACAGAGAATTGCAGGAAAATCTATCCCAACTGAGAAGTTTGCAGTAAGGAAAGCTCGACGCTATGCATGTCCTCAACCAGTGAAGCTGATACTACCTGCCTTGGTATTTGTTCTTGCTTTGCTTGCATCCTTTTGAAGCAGAAAAGAAATCAGTATGCTTCATTATACAGGGAAGGAATAATATTGTCAGGTATTATGTGTCTGCATTTTGCAATTTTTTTTGAAGAAGTACTGCATTCATGCAATGTAATTTTTATGAAAAGTATTAGGGGCTGGATCATACTACCAATTAAGTGGCAGTCTGAAACAAGTGCCAGATTTTTCACATGAAAACTTCAGTCCTAAAGAAACCTGCATTCATGTTCTTTAGGTTGGCACGGTTTTAGTCCTTGTCTTCTAGACTCATTAGGAAGTTAAGAAGTACTTACGTACTTCTGTTCGTCTGATGAAAATGAAGAGCGGTGGTTGGTTTTTGTTGTATTATTTTTCTTTCCTCATATTGAATCTGAGTAAAATGTGCTAAAGATACTTTATGAATGCTATTCTAATTTCCCATATTTTAACTTCAGAGGCATTAGTATTGCATAATCTTTTTATATGTGCACAGCAATGATACTTCTGATATGTGTATGCTAAAATCTTTGTACATGCATAATTTACCAACAACTGCACATGAAAAACCTAATTCAAGAAGGAATTTCTTAAGTTAAAGCTCACTGACACAGAAAGAGGAGTCCGAAGAAAATTAATCCACCAGTTCTAAAATTGATTCTATATTAAATTGCATGTAGAGGGCTAAGTAAAAGTTGTCTTGGGCTTGTACAGCAGAGTGCTTGTAAAGTATCAGTATATGCATTTGGTCTTGCTGTCAAATCCAGTATCTTTTATTTCAAGAATTTTTTCATCATGAGTTAGGCATAACCAAACAGAGTGTATGGTTTATTTCAGTAACTATTAGTTAGACAGGACTGCAGAATTGAAACAAATCTAGCATGATGTAGTTGATGGTGTTAATAACACTCTTTCAGACTTTGATAGAGCCAAATTTTTTCTCCTTATGAAAACCCTTGTATTTACAATACAAATACAAGTGGAAATATTTCAGCAGTGTATTGTATCAGGTTCAGAATGACATTAGGCTTCATATTTCAGATAAATGATACTCTAGTTTGTGATGATGGAGTAAAGATAGCTCCTTGTTGGTTAGCACTAATCTTCATTCCCCTTAAGTTTTACAATGTGATAGTATATCAAAACAAACATATTGCTTGTTGTGCTGAGGCATGTGGGAAGATTTGTTTCCAGGATTTGCCTTGCTTTTTTTCTAACAAGATTTTATAGAAATTATAGTAAAACCATATGTTGCATGTGCCTACTGGAATCACATTTTTATCCAGGAAGTTGTACCTACTTCCCATTTTGCTCTGTATGGAAGGTAACAGTCTACAGATTAGAACCTATATCTATATATAAATATTTAAACACGAGAATGTGTTTTTGTGTGCATATTTATGTAAGTGTACTGTGTATACAAGCACACACTCAAATGCACACCAAATTTACGTATCATCCTTTAGAAAGAAACTGCTTTCAGCTCTTCCTCTAGTTCATGCGGCAGAGGCCACAAGTTTGAACCTAAAACACCCAGTTTTGCTGATGAGTTACGTGATAGTAAACTGTCGTGATAAAATCTGTTCAGTTTAATTTTTGAAGATCCGTGAAAATACACGATAGTAGAATCCATTAAAAAAGTGTCAGAACATTCAAAACTTGGAAACCCAGGTTAACTTTGTCAACACACGTTCAACATAATTTTTCCTTTCCTATTCATAGAAATTTTGTATTGTTTAAAACAAACTTCTGTAGTACTTTCATGTATGCAAAATTTTCCACAACAGCCTTTTCAGAGGCACTCTTTAGTTAAATATTTATGCAATTCCTTGAGTTTTTCTTACCATTTTTTTCTTTGGGGTTTGTTGTTTTTCTTTTTTTTTTTTTTTTTTTTTTTTTTTTTTTTATAAATTTTTTTTGGTGTTTTTTTTTTTTTTTTTTTTTTTTTTTTTTTTTTTTTTTTGTCAGGAAATGATGTATGTCTGGAATGGATTTGCAATTGTGGGCAAAAGAGCAGACCTCACTGAAAATTTACTGGTAACAATTGAAAAAGAAGAAACTGCTCTACAAAATGAAACTAGTAAGTGATCAATTAAGGTGGAATTAATAATCTTACAAGAAATGCTGACATTTTTCTGTGGTTCTGTCTTCTGATATTCTGCAAAGTGAGTGTTGACTTCAAAAATGTGATAACTAAGTCCAAGTATGGAAATTTTGAACGTGAAAGTTAGGAGTGGTTCTTCAATATGTTCTTTATGCAGATCAATTGATGCTGCAAACGAATACAGAAAACTTAAGGACATGAGGTTATTAGTTACAGAACATGACTGGTCTAGCTTAGTTTTTCTTGGTTTTGGGTGTGTTCTTGGCCCATAATCTGCTAATGCCTAAAAGGTCTGAAAAATACTTTTTCTAAGCCAATTTATATCACACTTCACTTTATTACACAGGACACATGCTGCATAGAATATGACTAAGTATAAAAGATATAATGAAGTGCTATGGCTATGCATGAATGAGTCTGGTTTTTTGTTTTACTTTCTGGCAAAATAAAATATGTTTGCTAGTTGTAAAATAAAACATACTTAACAAATAAACTTTGACCATGGTTTTACATCTTGGGGTAATGTTTAGAGAATCAGCCCATCAGCCCCTTTACTCATAAAAAAATTTAATTTCCATTATTGCAACTGGTTTACTGCACAAGTACTTGATTTTATCAGATTTTATCAGGTGGATACTGTCACCTGTCATGTGAATTTTTTGGTAGAATACTCTTTGGAGTTTTTCTAGAATAAATATTATCATTTTGCATGTGAAACTTTTTGAAATGATTATTCACTAAAAATAATTTCTATTGAACCCAGATTTTACTCACAATTTAGCAACTTAGTTTTACCAGTGGTTAAAACAGTAAGTCTGAAATGTAAGATAAATCTAAATATGATTTACAGTGTAAATTGAGGCGATGCATAAGAAGTTATACAAGGACATGCAAGAAGTACATAATGGTCAAATCTGGATGGTATAAGAAGCCAAATGAGAGTAACTTGCATGGCCATGTTTGAATTGGGTTGCTTTATTTTTTGTGATGTTCTTCACTTTTCTGCAGAATCAGTAGTGTGCCTCTTAAATCTCAAGTGTTTTCCTTTTTTGTTGTTGTGATATTAAAGGAAAAGTGTAGTGATGTGCAAGATACTTGCAAATAAAGTAATTCTTATGAGCTCCACATGGAGGGTTCTGGCAGAACCTTGGAAATCCAGTGCTGTATTATGCAGAGGTTTCTATGAGAAGGGCTCATCAGTTGTAACAGTAAAATAAAGTTCCTGTCAAATCCCTAAACAGATGTACAAGGTACCAAAATAAAAGCAATGGAAATAAAACCACTGTGTTTTTCTTATGGAAATTCACTGTTTGCAAACAGGATATAGTCTAGAAATATATCTATTTTCTGTGTCATTTTTAAATAATAACTTCAGTCAAATACAATTTTATTCTGGACTTCACATATGTGATCTTGTTCTGCTTTTAAAGATATGGACTCAGAGAAAATAAAAGACTCTTACTACCAGAGCGGCTGCTGAATCCCTAAGAAAAAGTGGTTAAGGCTGCTAGCAGAGTGTGACAAGGTTACAATACAATTTTAAGAGACGATTTTTAGTAGTAGTAGCATCAAGGAATTGCTAAGGTGCTGTAAAAAAAGGGTGTCAATTATACACAAAGGTCACTTAGGGATTGAGACTTCTTAGAACTGTTTTTACGTCATTTGCTTCATGTGACTGGGCACAGCATGGAATCTCTCAAATTTGAAAATAATTTCATGTTGTAGAGAGCTGAAAATAGAGATGGTAGAAGGAATAAATGAAAGACCCATTAGAGATGGGTATTTGTTGGTTTGGGGTTTTTCTCCCCACAGGATTTCTGGAAATTTTATTTTTTCAGTTTTTTTATCTCCAAGACAGAAAAAAAAAAAAAAAGAATATGTAACTTCAAGAAAAATTCTTTTTTTTTGTCATGTTTTTTTATTCTGGTAATGATACTTCCTGTGTTGCAGAGCACTGCAGCTGCAAAGATGGTTCTCCCACATCTAATGCAAGGTTGTCTGTATTAAATTGGCCTGTGCATTTATTGTCACGTAGTGTTAATGTTTTGGCATAATAGCTTTTATTCTTTTGGGAAATAACAGGGAGATACTAGTTGAAGTTGTTAAAGACTGGCGAGCCCCTACTGACATCAGTGCATGCCCCCAGTAATTTCAGTGAATGAGTCCTTCAGGAGACAGTCACAGAATCCAATACCTTAGCCTTGCAAAACAGGCTAGAGAGAATGCAAAGTACCCACGCGCTGCACTTCTGCTATCCCTAAAAGCGCAGTCTGTCAGTTACAATCCAGCAAGACTTTCTGGGTTTAAACACAGACAGAAATAAGGCTGAATGTAGTGGCAAAGCACTTTGCTGAATCCTAAAATACGTTAGTCTTGCATGTTTCAGAACTGTTTATGTAGGATTTCTTTGGCAGACTATTAAGGAAAAAATTAATGTGACCTTAGAGAGCTGGTAATTAGTTGTAAACAACATGATATGAAGGGAGAGTGTTTTGCTTCCTGAATTGTTAATATATGTGATGCCATCTGTCTATCCATATGTGTTTTCTTTCCTTTCTTTTCCTTCCTTGTACCCAGCAAATGCTACAAACTAAGAGAACTAAAAAGGATCACACTTGTTAAGTAAATTTTGAATTGATTCAAACACCCTCTTTCATCTGCTATTTTTAGTCCTACTGAACATAAAACTTTATTGAATTTTTCAAATGTTATACACTACTACTGAGGCTTCTTAAATATTAGAGACGATAGAATTACTAATAACTATAGTTTCTTGAATTTGTACTGCGAAGTGATGCTTCTGAGTAGTTCTGTAAGAGAGAGGTGTAGTGTGGTTTTGTGTGGGTTTTTTATATTACTGGTACTACTGGAGGTCTGCCAGGGCTCTGTATTAGATAATGTGATGGTTTCTGTCTCGTTGTAGTTTTAGCTGTTGCAAGTAACAAATCTTTAATTAATGACAGTTTATGCCTGTTTGTTGGATGTTTCAATTTCTTATTTCTTCTTTACCTGTCTTTTAAGAGAAAGCTATGGATGTCATGAACACATCTTCTTTAGCAGACAGTATTTTAAATCATGCCTGAAGGTTATGTACATTTTTGAGGTATAGAACATGAGAAACAAGGTCCTGAGTCTGAAAACATACTCCCTACTGAAAATCTAATTTCCCTTTTCATGATGTCTTCAAATGGTTTGACATATCACGCTTTTACTGTTAGATCATAATGAATACTATGTGGATGATGCGTGCATGTTGCAGCTACTGAAAGGCCTCTGCCTGAAGCACTTGGGAAGACTCATGCAAGCTGAATTATGCTTCAATAAAGTAATTCAAAGGTAAAGAAAACCAGGAATGGATTTTATAGCTTTTGGTGACATTTCTGATACTCCTATTGTAGCTGTCATGTTAGAATTTTGAATAATTAAACATCCTGTTAAGGAGCTGGAATTAAAATACTTCTGAAAGTAGTTAGAGAACCAGAAAACTTTGCTTGTATTTTTCTGTAGCAATTTAACACTTACTGTAGCTTTATATATGTGGTGTTTTAGACTAGATAAATCAAACTGTCAGGTAACATGTATCCAAATACATTTGGAATTGTATTTACAGAGCTGTGTGTAAGTAAGGACAATTCATATAGGTTTCCTGGTTTTTTTTTTTAATTCAGTATTTAGTACTTCAGTAATTAATGCTTCTCCATGTAGATTAGAAGTAGTTGTAACGTGTTTCAGTTGAAGACTTGTTTTTCCTGTGTTCTGGATTTATCAAATATTTCAGGTGTCAGATCCATACCAGCTGAAATAGATTTTCTATGTAAGACATGAGTCAGGTACTGGTTGTAGTTGAAAACTTCTTGGAAGTTTCCAAGTATTTGGGCTGAAGAAGCATTTTTATATGTGCAATTTTTCTAACAAAAGATTTAGAAAAATTAATAATTAATAATAGAATTTTTTATTGAGAATTATGTGTTTGAATTCTCGTGCCATCTTGTTTTCTCTTACCGTTTCTAAGATCCCATGTGAGTTTAGTCAAGCACTTTGCAAGTTACAGGGCAGAGGGATTTGATTGGTTACTTGTGCTTTGCAAGTTAAAGGAACACTATTTCTGAAAAATCTTTTTCCAAAGGTAGTTGGCAACGGGCAGGCTTTTATAGCTGAGATAATAAAAAAATCTAAAGACAACAGTTCTTCGTAAAGTGTATGTTTTGTATAAGTGAGAGAAAAAGTTTTCTGAATTGAGTACTTACATTTTGTTCAGCTTTATTTTCTACACATCTAGGGCTGCTATAGTACTTTAAGACTGTTTATTAATGTGTACAGAGTTAACCAGTAAAAAAGGTTCCAGAGTGTTTTTTCTGGCTATGTGCTGTTACAGGCAGTGATTAATTTTAAAAGGTAACTGGTCACTCGAGACAGGGTTTTAAGTAACCATTTCTGTATTTTGCTGGTTTTCTAGTGAGAAGCAAATAAAATACGACAGTTACTTGGTGCCATTCACCCTGTATGAATTGGGTCTTCTGTATAAACAACAGGATGAGAGAGAAAAAGCAATAAGATACATAGAAACTGCAAAGTAAGTGGATTTTTTTAATCACCTTGTAAATTAAGAATAGCTGGGTATTTATAGCAATGAAAGCACACATTTTTTCTTCCTGACAGCTTCCTTGCAAAATACAAGTAATTATAAATCCTTGTTCTTGATTTGGAGAACTTGTCCAATATAGTTGAAATTTGCAGTTTCGTTAAACTGTCCTTCACAGTGGAGTATACAGATTCAAGTAAGACACAGTATGAAGGGAAAATGTTTCCTTCTCATATGGGCTTCAGAGATGCTGAGGGTCTCCTGCATGCATGGTATGAAGCAGGAGAGCCCAGGGAAGGGATATGTGCCACTCTGTCTCAGAGGGCGGCAGTGGGAATTAAATCTGCTCCACTAAAGGCGTTAATAAGAGTAGGTTAAAAGCCAGTGCAACAGTCTGACCACACCCCTTTTTCCTTTCACATCGTGTCACAGAAGACCAGCTGAGAGTTTCATTTCCTGTAGAGCAGCATGTTTGCACCATCTGTAGACTGTAGTATGAGATAGAATGTCCCTCGTGTTTACAGAGAAGTACACCAGTCTTGTAATAGTGTCCCGCCATGGGTTTTTTTTGTTTCTTTGTTTCTGTAAATATGATCTGTTTTATTCCTCTGGCTGAATTGTGTTCTGAGTTGGAACATACATTTTCTACTAACACCCTTACTTTTCTGTAATATTTTGGCTTGTCTTTTCACAGCCAATTTCAGTAATTGGGAGGGCTATTAAAAGAATCAAAGTAAGTGAAAGAGATGCTAAGACACGGGTTGAGTTTATCAGGACATTTAATTTTAGTACTGGTCTAAGTCTTCTTTGCTCAGTTTGTGGACGTAGCTTTAAATGTCTCATAACTCATCCATCTGTCAATCTTCGTTTCCTGTTGAAGCAGTGAAGACTGTTAAGTTAGGAACATATGAAGTAGAAACAATCCAGTCCAGACATCTTTTTCTTAAAATAAGTTGTCTGTTTTGCAGAAACAACTACAAGGAGTACTCTATGGAGTCCAGGCTGCACTTCAGAATTCATGCAGCACTTGACAGTTTGAAGGTGTCACCTGCTTCAACACCTTGAATGAGGAGGGATGCTTTTCATGCATCAATAAATAGCCTACACAATCTTTTTGCAATCTTTTTTTTAATCATAGAGTAAGAACATAATGATTGTTTTCTGTCACTTCTGATTTTATGTATGTCATTCTTTTAGACTTTTTCTGTATAGCACCTATACTGTATCTATGTGCTGTTTTAAAGATGACCTTGTTTTTTGTTTGATAAAAATAGTTTAATATTTGACTTGAATGGGGGATATTTTTTAAAAAAAAGGTGATGGTGCAATAAAGTTTAATGAAAACACTTTTTTTTAATATGAGAACAGATTCTGGTTATGCAGTGGAACTGGTGATAATTTCTGCATTTTTCAAAAGTTTGATTTTTTGCAGTACACTTGAGACTTTTTTTGCCTCTGGAACAAAAATGCAATGTCTGCAGATAACCTTACCCACATTTGGTGTACCATACTCTGAAATTTGTGTTCCAGAGGAAAGAATTAGTTATCTTTGATTTAATTCATTTTGGGAACAAAATGAACCTGACTGTAGTGCAATATTTTTACTCTGTCAGATGAAGCTAAGCAGGGCTACAGTTATAATGTCTTTGCGGGTCTGTTTAATTCCAAAGAAGTGCTTACGGGGGATATTTTTAAGTCGTAGAAAAGCAGAGCTACAAAGGACATTATGTCCTTGTTCTAAAGTAGAATCAGCAGTCTTAAGTTGATCCTGACAAATTTATTTAACCTGTTTAAAAAAAAAAAAACTTGCACTGAGAACATTCACATTGGAACTTACACGGGATGTCTTTCCCAGTGAGAAAAGACTGGGAAGTTTTGCCTGGTTTCTACCCCAAATAATTCTTGGCAGAATTGAAGCTGATTGTTTCCCATCTTCCCTATTATGGATCTGGAGAAAGGAATGTTCTTTTCCTTTTTGAAGCAATCATTTAATATTTGTAAACTGGCATCCTAGTTGGTATTCTCTGTTCTTGGATCCTAACCAAAGTAAATAAAAAATTGGTAGATTTATATATTTTCCTAATAATGAGAACAATTCATATAATGGAAGTTGATTGTGCATCATAAACTAAATCCACTTTTAAACTTGCAGTTAAGAAAATGTGCATATTCTAGTCTAATTTCTACCAAAAATATGCAGTAAAATTGAGATACTTACAAGTGCATGCATTTTTCTTTTCATGCTTATATGCAAACAGCAGTATCAAATTGAATTTCCTATTTCTTTAGATACACAGATTGTAGCTGTCTGTTCCTAAGAATATATTTGATTTTTATTTAAGTACACACCAAATAACTCTTCTTTCACTAGCTATTGCAAAACTTGCCATTTCCGTATTTAATCAGTTGCCAGTATGTTTACTTCTGCACAGTAAATTCATAGTACCTATGCTCATGTATGTGCTTCGCTGTGCTGAACACCACCCAAGGACAAAAGAAATAGGTCAAAAACGTGTCTTCAGTAACTGAGTAACTGAAGTTTCTAATTAAACAGTCAATATAATCTAAATACTACAGCAATTCTTCTCAGGTTACTGAGAACACAGCTTTCTTCTTTGACTTATAAATAATGGGGTCATTTAATTGCTTATAATTCTGTAATACAGTGATATATTTACAGGAGAAGTAAGAGTTTAAAAATATTAGCTAAATAAACATAACAGGTCTCTCAAAATTGAAATCTGATCCAAAGTCTGGGTTTTTTTTGTTGGTTTGGATTTCTGCCTATTGTAAATGTGTACCTAAGTTATTGTATAAAATTATACACATGTAGTTTGAAGCTTAGATACCTGAGACACTGAATTACCAATAAAATAAGCATGTTTATTTTCAAATATATTCAGTTGACTGTAGCTAAACTTCAAAACAGAGATTAGCGTATGCTGCCAACTGACTTCTCTAAAGATTTGCCCATTTATATATATAATCTGATTGCAAACTGTAGTGAGCATAAATTCATATTTTTTCAGAAAATACTTTTAATGCATTTGTGGGCATTATATGTTCAGTTTAGGATTATTTTGGTTTAATCTGATTATTACTGGGGTCTGCTTCATTTTCCTGTGGAAAGTGATGGCAACAATTGCCAGTAAAACTTCTGTAATTTGTGTTCCAAATAGTACTTCACTCTAGAAGAGTTATAACTGGGACTACGGACTCTCTCTACTGCAGCATGATGTAGTCTCTGAACTCTTGTTTTTGTGGGGAGTGTCTTACAGCTAATATTTGATGGGTGATTTGAGATAGAAATCAAAATTAACAAAAAATGAGCAATGATATTCCTAAGAAACAGATTTTTTCAAAGTTTAGTACAAAGCTTCAAGTAGCAGTGTACTTTTTTCCACAGGTGATGTTACTGACTGAAGAGAGAGTAAAAAGGACTGTTTTCTTCAGTTCGGCCTTCCAAGGGTTATATTAGTTCCCTGTGTATGTTATACTTTGTTCTTTCGGGATCAGCCTTTTTGCACTCATGCATGAACGGGCTGATCGGCACAAATTTGCAATACCCTCTGTAATGTTTTAGGGACCCAATATTAAGTACTGTTTAGAGCTTGTCTCCTTTCTGTGCTGCTGTTTCCAAACTTTGCTAAAAAGATTGATCAATCAGGATTCCTAGCTTTAAACTTCATTCTGGACATTTTTTTCCAAGTTGTTAACGGTGGAAATATAAATGTGTGAGAGTGATTTGTAGCCCTTCAGTTAAGGTAGGTCTCCACAGAGCTGCAAGAGATGCTTAGTTTTCCAAATGCTGCAGAAAAGTGCATGTCTCCTTGACACAATGCATTAGTGATGCAGTATTATTTAGGACACTGTGTCTGAGTTAAGTGATTTCTGTCTAAGAGTTTAGACAAAGAGTCTGTGGCTTTTATTTTTTTTTTTTTTTTAAATCTGCTGTATACTGTACTGGGCCTTAAATACAGTCTTATTTAGTCTTAACTGCTGTTTATAATATTCACCTCACATGCTCATCCTCCACAGGAATTTTGAATGTTGTGCTGAGACTTTGCAACTAAGCAAAGCTGATCATTTACCTATGATGCTACAGCCTCTCTTGATAATAGTAGGAATTATAATATATACAAGAGAAAATTAAATTTGTTAGTTTAAGCAAGCAAGGCTAAGCTTACAGTTACATTATGACAAAAGGTCATTTAGTTCTTTCTGATAATAGATGTGTATTTTTTTTAAGGTAAGCAATAATAAATTAGCCTGGTTATAGGACAAAGCTTCTCTTTGCTTAAGAATTGCCTACTT
This sequence comes from Platysteira castanea, assembly GCA_013397175.1. NCBI lineage: Eukaryota > Metazoa > Chordata > Aves > Passeriformes > Platysteira > Platysteira castanea. The sequence goes on from VYXC01003895.1 coordinate 24,646, forward strand.
AGAAACTTACAGAAAACTTCTTGTCTGTTCATATCAGTCAAATGTTTAATCTGTTCAAAGATGGTTGTACTATGGTTTGTAAGTCTTTATTCATCAGTTTTTAACAGAGATTGAAAGCAAATATATGTTAAAAGAAAGCTGATTCAAAATTGTTGCATATCTGTTCTAATACACGAGTAGCAGCTGTATGTAGCACTTTATGGCCAGAGAAATGTACAATAATCAGATCTTGTTATGTTTCTGAAACACCTTGCAAAGTAATGTGTAAAATAAGTAGTTTCTTGTAACGAATTCAACTTAGGCTTTGCAATTATTTTATTACTAATCTTAATGTTTCATGTCTTCTGTTTCTGTGTATTCTTAAACTGCCTAGTTCAACAAAGAATGTTTATATTTGCTCTGGTGCTGCAGTTTTTTTGCTTCTGATCTACTGAGATTTGCACATGTTCTTATCTGGTACTTGATGAGTAAACAATGAGGGCAGAAAAACAGAAAATGAGGAATGAAATATGTTCTGGTTTAAAGAGCATGTAGAAATGTTCATTGTGATGCACTGGAATGGATTTTCACTTCAGAAGAATAAATCACATATGCTTGTGCTACTGAGTGCTGTATTTGGCACTGTATTCTAGTTGTACATCAAGAATCTTCACCTGAGATTTACCAAATTTATCATCAAAAAACACCTGATCTCTAGTTTGAACATGCTACCGTGGGCATAGAGCTCTTCTACAACCTGTTCAGAATGAGAGGTTGTACAAAGCTGTCAAGGTCTGTTGAGTGAATAGAGGGTCTTTTGAGTGTAGATAGCAAATATAAAATAAGTTACGGGGTTTTTTGGTTGTTTTTTTTTTTTGGTTGTTTTTTTTTTTTTAATTTAGGGGATTTTTGTTGTGCTGCTCATGTTTGGGTATTTTTTTTTAAATTGTGGTTTGGGTTTTGGTTTAGGTTTTTTTTTCCTTAATCTGGTAATAAATGCTATAGGAGAGATGCAGAAAGAAAGAGTGTGGCTCTTAACTTTGCAGTTGATAGAAGAGTACCCTCTGGAAAAAAAAGAGTCCATGATTAGCATAGCGAATTTAGTGCTTAGTGATTGCAAGATTAAATAATCTCCTTTTTCTAATAGTGTAAGCATGTATTTCCAGTCTACAGAGAAGCACATGTCAGCTAGTAATCCCAGATAGAAACATCTTCCTAGATTTAGTCACTGATCTAAAGAGAGAACTTCTTCAAACACATAAGCAATAGGAGATGTCTGTTTTCTGTGTGAGGTCTTTTGGTCCACAAAAATTTCAGTGGGCCAGATTCAATATCTGTGCCATTGAAGCATGGAGAATACTCAGTGTTCATGTCATGTGACTGTGGGAAAAGTTAAGCTTTTGCTAAAATCCCACCTGAGAGGTTAATGGTTTTACCTGCTTGAGCATGTAAATGTGGACTTCAAAACTCAATTTTCTTACTGTAAAGTGGATATAAGAGTATATTGACATACTTAAATGACATGTTACTTCAGTATTTACGGTCAGGGTGGAGGGATATGTAAAATTAGGTTAGTGCTATGTATATAGCTTAAGTTAGGCTTAACTTTTTCCAGAGCAATAGGAGATCTTCAGAATTAAACCTGGTTGTAGAAAAGAGGGCAGTATGAATTTAAGTATGATTTTATTTTCATTACAGTTTTGCTCAAGGTGATAGAACTTACATCCTTGCAAAACACAATGCCTGAATATACTCAGGTACAGATATAAAACTTTCATTTGTAACACTCAGCCCACTTTGATTAGATTGTTTCTCTCTTTTAAGTGAGATTCTGTATTGCATGCATTGATGAACTTAAGCAGTATTCTACAGAGGAATCTAACTGTAGATTAAAATTTCATGTGGGGTAGAATATGCATGTTCAAGCTTTACTTGGAAAAGATGCATGGCTTAAATCTCTCTCCAAATTCTAGTCCTATCAGTAACGTTACTTCAAATCCATCTGTATTAGTTTTTTCATAGGAACATTGAAAACTTGTTGAAAATGAGAGAATGTCAGATATTCCTTCACCTACTATTAATTGGTTTTACACTTTGAAGAAAGTTTAGCCTTTTTTTTTTTTTTTAATAATACAGATAAAATTCAAGATCAGTTTCTTTTCACAACCGAAATGGAAACTAATCCTCCTGTAGTTTACATTAATTTTATTAGACTGTTCATATGCTGTGGAAGCAACTTACTTCATTTATTGCAATCGGTAATACTAATAATACTATAATCATTGGTGTCTACTTCATAATGAATCTTTGAAGTGGAAGGTGATTTAAATCCAATTTTTGTGAGTTGAAAGAAAAGGAAAAAAGGTGAAAGTGAAATGTGTTGTGGGGAATTCCGAGTGGCTATAGAAGATGAGCAGTTACATCAGGACCTTACTTTAAATGCAGGCCAATCTAATGAATATCAACTTACAGGCTGTTTTTTTACAGGCTAAGATTTCAACAGTTTAAACAGAAGAAAATAAATAAGGCTTGCCTGAAAAATAAAACCTGCAACCCAAAATACTGTATGCTGTTGAGTAATAACAGTTCTTACTGAACAAGTAGGTCTTTTAAGGAAATCTGAGAAAGAGACAGATAAGATAACATGTTGGGTATGTGCTGTATGTGAAAAGTTACTTGTAGAATGTTATAGGTTGGAAGGGACCTTAAAGATCACCTGGTCCCAACCCCAGCCCCCACCACGGGCAGGGGCACCTTCCCCTGAACCAGGTTGCTCAAGCCTAAACCAGGTTGTCCAGCCTGGCCTTCAACACTACCGGGGATGTGGCATTCACAGCTTCTCTGGGCAACCTGCTCAAGTGCCTCACCACCCTCACAGTAAAGAATTTCTTCCTAATACCTAACCTAAATTTCCCCTCTTTCAGTTTGTACCCATTCCTCCTTGTCCTCTCGCTACAGGTGCTGAATTACCCCCTCACCCTGCTAGCCAGGCTGCTTTTTTTTGATGCAGCTCAGGGTGTGGTTGGCTTTGTGGGCTGCAAGTGCACATTGCCAGCTTATGTTGTTTTTCATGAACCATCCCCTCATGTCTTTCTCCCCAGGAGGTATCTCTCTCCATTGATACCTCCACTGATACCTTTGGGAGTTTGGAGTCAAGCAGTCTAATTAAATCAAGTTACATATTTTCTTGTCTAAACACTTCAGGTTGTTGCTGCTACTTGGTAAATTGGTGGACCTTGCATTATGTTTTATTTTCCGTCGTCTTTTTTGTTGTTGTTGTTATTTTAATTAAAACTTCTATGTTTACTTGATATGTTATCCAAAGAGTATGTTGCAATAAAGATACCAGTTTTGGTACTGGGTTCACTGCAAAACTGAATTTAGATTTTACTGATTGACAATGGCAGGACAAAAAATGGTATTGTTTCCTGAAACAAGCAAGTTTCCTTAACTTCAGGAATCTTACCTATGCACCTAAATGAGATTGGGTCTACCAATCTGAATATCCTCTAGTGTGACATCTGGAAATTTCATCATGATGGACTTTGGAAACTATTGCATGCCCAGTGTTTCTGGTCTATGAAACCCCATTGCAATAGTGACAAATTTTCAGCACCTGTTTTCCTTCTGGAGAATTCTGAAGCTAAAAAAGGAGAAAGAGATCCATCCCTTTGCTTTATTTTGTTCTTCGTTAAATTTTTAAATGCTTTCCTAGCACAGCAGAATTGGATTCCTATTCTTACCTCTCTGCTAGACTGTCTGAAATTGGTAGGAGAGTCTTTAAAGAAAAATCTTTTGTCTTTCATTAGTGTCTAGCTCCATGCTTCCCTGGAAAAATGTGCAGCTGAGATACCTGCTTGTCTTTGCTGGCTGTGGCAGTTGCCCCCATGGGAAGAAGGATAGCACTAGGAAGGGGAGAAAATTCAAGAGAAATTCATGTGTGAAGGATAAGTAAGAATATGTTGGATAGGGGTTTCTGTAGCACATGAACAATTCATGTCACCTTGGACTGTGGGACCAAACAGATTAATATGAAAGGATAAAACAAAAATTTCTATGACAAGGATTGTGACAGAAGTGTGTCTAGAAAGAGAAATTACAATGCAGAGTACTCACTTGCTAACTAAATGGAGGCAATGTAATCCAGAGGTGGTGGTGTCCTAAACTAACAAAAATTAAAAAAAAAAAAAACCACAAACAAACTAAAAACCAGAAAGAAAACCAAATCAAACCAACCAAAAAACCCCACAGTGCTCACTTTGCAACAGGGAGAACCTGCAGGGGTATTACACGATTTCAGAAATAGCTCTTTCATCTGGAAGTTCTTAAGTTACAATGTTTTTGTAGCATGGATCTGACAGCTCTAGCAATAGGTGAAAATCTATAGCAATAGGAGTGCATTTTATTGTTAGTTATTATAATCAAAAGAATTGCTTGTCAGAAAATAGTTAGATCAGTGTATCTGTAGGCTCTGTCTCCCAGCTATTTCTTAGGGAACATTTAAGGAACACTTAAGCTGTCCTGTTCTAACTAAATACTGGCAGCTGCTATCCAAATTGCATGGTAGCAGCCTCGGTCAGTAGCCCTGCTGGATCTCACAGAAACGACTGTGCACTGTAAGTCGTACTTTATAAGTGCCAAACAACCCACCATTACCTACCCAGTGTGTCCGTATGCATTCCAGTGTGCTTGGTGCAGCCTGACTATCTGATCCTGTTAATTGGGCTCCTGTGACCAGCTATTCTGTATCACTGGAGAACGCGTGGGGTTTTTGTTACTAAAGAGGCTTTGGGAGTACCCTGCAAAGTCTTGTGAAGAAACAAGGAGCTTCCATTGCAGCAGTGGCATCATTTGGAGTTCCACAGGGGCCTTCTGTGCCATTTAGCAGAGTTTCCTGGTGTAGGATTTTCTTCTCCTTCCCGAGTACCCTGCTGGCAATCAGGCCCTAGGAAACAATATACCGTCAGCAAAATCTTGCTTGTGTTGGTTTAACTCCAGCAGTGTTTGTGGAAACAGCAGTTTGTTAACAATCGTCACACTGTGTCTGAGCCTTTCAGGGGCCAAATTAGGACTGTTTTAAGGGCCAAACTCGACTCTCAGCTGTATGCATTTCGGTTCCTTCCAAACCAGTAAAATTGGCTCTCACAGATGCAGGAAAGGTGTGTATGTTGTAAACAAAGGGCGATACAACACCCAGCAGTGCAAATAGCGTTCATTGCTTCTTATTTGTTTACAAAGTGAAGATACCTTTGTGATAACTGACTGCAAACGCACGCCACATAAAATCCTTTCTTTTGAGACTTGAGGTAGGAGTTTGAGCACTGTGCAATTCAATCCAAGCAGAATGCACAGAGGACAGAAGTTTTTGGCAGGAAAATAACAGTTACAGAACAACATCTTGTTTACTCAATCTTATTTTGGAGGCATCTTGTCCAACTTCTGTAGCAGAGAGCAGGCCCTTCATCACTAGTAGATTTCACCCTCCTTTTGTGACTGATGCCTTCTGTGGGTCTTCCAGGGTTCAAATCTAGAAGAGAGAAGCTGGGAGGGGTGGTGGTCTTGCTCGAAGAAAATTTCCTGCTCCCCTGCTCCACACTCTTTGCCCACCCTTAGCAAGACCGAGTTTATCTTCTCCCAACTCCTTGAAAACTCAAGCCTACACCAGCTGGTTTCTGCCCAGCCCTCCCCCTTTGCCAGCTAACTGGAGGGAGCAGACAGTGTGGCGCAGTCCAGCAGCTCACAGGGCAGGGAAATAATGCTCAGTATGGAAGACAGAAGCACCAGGGGTACCATGTACAGCCAGGGGAGCAACCGATATCCTGGGCACCTGGCTTTGCCTGCTGTTGCCTCACATTCCCTCTGGCTTGGCTATGTGTGGAAGTGACCCTGGTTAATGGCAGGCACACATGGTGACCATGAGCAGGGACAGGTGAGAAAACAAAGAAGATGCCAAACCCTGCAAGTTGCCCTTGTTAAAGAAAAAAAGCCCAGCAAACAAGAACTCTGTGTTCTCCATCACAGACCTGCTTTTGGCAGCAACACGTGTGCAGGAGACTAGAGGCTCACCAGGCCTTGCGCTGATCTGTCAGGGAGGTTGCTGCCCACCATAGTACAGAGTGAGCCTTCCAGCAGCTGGGGGATCACAGTCACCTCTGCTGGCCACGGAGTGAACGCTGGGAACTGGGCTAAGTGGTTTCTGTGGTGAGACTTTCCTCTAAGCAGAACACCCCAGGCTAGCAGTCTTGCCAGGCTTGAACTGCTGCTTTGGCACCTGGCTGGACACGAGGTGCATCACACAAGCCATTTCTTGCACTCAGAGTATTTCAGATTAGGCTGCAGTAGCAAAAAATGACACTCTGACACTCCTCAACTGTGGAGCATGAGATACAGGATGGCCAGAACCAGAGGTCAGCAGAGAAATCCAGCTTTTCTGCTGAATGTGCAATAAGCCACCATCACTGAAAAGAACCTAGTCATGGTCCCCCAGCTCTGTGTCCAGGGCAGGGATATACAGCAGCAGAGCCTGGGATGTCCCAGTTTCAAAGGGTCCTCAGTGACAAAATGTTCCTCCCTGCTGATTCATGCTCAATTCCTGCTCATTCCACCTCCATTTGCAGGTGGAGCTGGTTGTAATCAGGATATTTACTGATGCTCATGTGGAAGTAATAAGCACACTCATGTGTCTAAAAACAGTCTTGAACTTGAGAGGTTGCAAACCTCTTAACATGCTACAGGCATTCTTCATACAGGTGGTATAGATGACACTCCACACTTGGTGAATAGGGAAACTAAGCATGGCAGGTGATGTAAACAAAATTACAGCTTTAAACTTCCCGACTTAAAAAACCTGTTTTTAATATGTGAGAGGACACTGTGGGTGATGTGGCACTTTTCCAGTGACAGGTGTAGGTGTTAAAATTGGGCTTATTAGTAACTAGGCTTGATCTTAGTCTTGAAACTGGTCTGTCTTAAAACCAGTTACCAAAAAGAAATCAGGCGTGATGAAGGTTGATTAACCTCCTGCCATGGGGATGTGGGTGGTTGCATCTTTACTAAAGGTTAGGTCTTGCCTGGGAAGGTGACTTCAGAAAACAGTTAAATCATTTATTTTAAAGTTTATAAAAGTGTATCACTACACAATGAAAAATGTGTAATTGTTGAACAATGTGTTTTTAAAAGTAAGGAAGCCCCCTAGATGGGCTTCAGGACAGTTTTACGACCAGCCCAGCAAAATCAGAACAAGGTCCTGAAAGAGCTGCCAGTGCTACTCCTGATGAAGGATGCTGGGGTAGGTGATGACAGGTAGTACCCATCAGCTGGTCTCCTGACTGGGCTGGGAGAGTGCTGCTTGGGCTCCCTCACTGATACCAAGGAAAACATCCCATTCTCCCTGACTGGGGCAGAGGCAGGATCAATGTGAATACAGCAGAAACTGCGGGCTTATTGTGCTGCCCCAGACTTGCAGTGACTGGGCAGGGACTCTGGAACAACACCTATCATGGGATCTTACAACCTCTTGATTTTTTCTTCGCTTTTATTATCTTTATTTTATTCCAAGAAAATAACTTCAGTGACCAGATCAGCACTTCTTGGAAGGGAAAGACACTATTCCTTAGGGAGGGCATTGGCTGCCAGGAGCTAACCTTATCTTTGACAACACAAACAACAAAGGATTCTGAAATTACAGAGAAAAAAGACGTTGCTCCTTACAGGAGCTTATTGAAACTGGGAATACTAAGTGCTGTGGGAGTTATTTTCCAGGATATGAAATAAATAGCTGTAGCTGTAATAAGATTAGCAGAAGCTGAGAAATGTGTGCAGTGTTATTGAGGACAGTCTTCTAATTGCTGGAGAATCAGTTGGAGGACTGAATACAGACATCTGCAGGTTATAGAGAAAGGTTACACACAAAGGAAACAGGAGTTTCAAAAGCAGAAAGTGAGATTTGGAGACTAAAAAAATCCTATTCGTATCACCAAGGTAAAACATCTTTAAAAAATGGTGTCATGGGTTTGTGGTTCCAGAAACTGGTAAATTGGTCAATGCCTTTTTGGCTGCACTGCCTGCAGGTGCGTGAGTACATGGCAGGGCAGACAGCCAAAATATCAGCTGAGAGGCCACCTTGGTATGGAGGTCTGTAGGTACAGTGCATGACAGATCCAAAGCATGGAGCTGCTGTAGGGGGTTGGACAGCCTTCTTTGGACATTTAGGGTGGGAAGGGTAAAGCAGTACCTGAAATGACATCGGAGGGGGTGGTTGAGACAGATGGATGTTAATTGTTTTCAGACCTCTCTGAGTCTTGTGCATTGCCTGTTTGGATCTCATGGAATTCACGCTTGGGGGCTGTTCCCGTTTTGAAGAAGAGCAGGAGCACAACTGTGGCCGACATGGAGAGACTGAACCTGGTGCTGTTCCTGGACTTAAGGTTCCTGATGCACTGATGTCTTGCTCCACCCACAGAAGAGAAAGCAAGCATTGCAAAAGTTCAAATCTGCAATTTTCCTACTAGGGGGTTGCAGATAGATGTTGAAAATGAGAAAGGAGTGTAAAACGGGGGCTACTGAGAAAAGAGCTGTGCATGCTGTGAGCATGGAGGGCAGCATAGCAGTAAACAGAGAGGTGATACCTCCTGTTGTTGATCTTGCTGCTCTTGCTATGAAGACAAAAAGCATTAACCAAACTGTGTGCCTTGGAAGAAATAAAGAAGATCTGCAAGAAATATTAGATAGTAAAGCACCAGGGCCAGATGGGTATGCAGCTGATTTTATGGGACATTCTGTGACAAATTACTTCCAATTGTAAATAAAGATTGTAATGCACTTAAAAACCGAAATGTTCTCCCCTAACTTAATTTAGCCCACCAGAAAAAAATCCAGAAGAAGTGTAGAGTGTACAAATCTATTTCATTATCTTGCATTGTCTACAATAATTTTAAAATTAATTACTTTTATATTAGGGGCCAATATTATAAGATTTTCTAAGAGCAAGTTTTCCAGAAGCCACTGCTCTCTTCATCACAGCATGAACTGAGTATGTCAGCTTTGCCGTGGTATTAAAATTTGATTGACCAGGAACATCTCAGCAGGGGATTCAATTTGCCTCCTGCAAAAGTAAGCCGTTCACTCACCCAGTCACTTTCTCAAGGTATATACTGGAAGACCAGCAATTACCCCTTTCCACTGGTACTCTGGGAAGCAGAGCACTCTTGCCTTGCCCATGCCAGAGACCCATGGGCTCTGTGCAGCCCTGGTGAGTGCCAGTGTGGGGCTCTGAAAGTGCTGACACAGAAGTTCACAGCAGTGGGCACCAGCTCAGTATGTAGTGAATAAAGCCTTTGTGTGGAGCTAGAAGTACACTGGGTGTGCAGTAATTGGGGTAGAGATGTGTGCGCCATTCCTGGAGCCTTGCAGTGGTAATGGGCTTTTTGTCAAGAAGTATTTCTGAATTTTAGATTGTACCAGCCAAACACAGATTTTCTGTCTGTGTAAGATGAAATATATCCCCATATTTATCCATGTGGGTGTTTGCAGAACCATTTCTGTCAGAGGTGAAGACTTTGAATGACGTTACCTATTTACCAGAACCTGGGACCTTGTTCAGCATCTTTGTTGTACTGTACATGTATTACATGTACATCTCTATTAAAATGTGTTTGTTTGATATTGGTTGCCACGGTGTGTTTATACACATTCTTGCAGATACAGACATACATATGAATATGTGTGCATAAATATGTGTGCTATTTAAACATCTATTTAAAATAAATGAATAATTATTCCACTTAGGCATAATTTCACATAGCCATGTCAACCTTAGGGTTATGAATTTCTGTGTGCTTGGAGAACACTTCTCCTGTGTTTATGCTTGCTCTGCAGCTGCAGCACAGGCACTAGCACAGTGAGGTTTATTGCGGGAGGTGAGCCCAGCTGACTCACTCCGTGCAGAGGGCCCACTGTCACATGCTGAGGCAGAGGTACTCATTTGCTATAGATGTGGTGTGATCGCTTCTGGTGCAGGGTGACCCTGATAGCTCTGGTTTCCAGATTCAAACAGGTGCCCACTTGGGGCAGGATATTTCACCCTGACAAAGCTTATCTTCTTGACTTGGGATCCGGTCAGAAGATACAAACAATTCAAACTATTTGTGGTGAGTTACCGGGGGCGCCAGTAATTTTCGGTGTTGGATATCCTAAAAGCCCAACTTGGCTTACCATCTTCAAACACACATCTGTCCCTTTGAAGTAAGGTTTGACAGATAAGATGCTAAACTGGCCTGAAGGCATATGATTGGCAGCCAAACTCTTCATGCTATAAAAGTCCAGCATACTTTCATTCATTTAGGTTCTTCCACAGACTTGAAGTATATGGAGTTTCTCCCATGGATTCGGATGCCTCTCCATGGTTACTTCCCAGGGACTGATATAAAGACAGAGAAGTATTCCATGAAAAGAAGTGTGGTGAAATACATCGAAACTTCTACCTAATGTTTCTTTTGCTGGCTTTAATACATAATTGTTTTAGTAGTGTATTTTGCCATTTTATGTCATAGGTGACTAGTGTTTTTAGCTTTTATACTGAAAGTCATTCTGATTCAGATCTGTCTGTTAATTTCTCTTAAAAAATAACTCATCTTTTATAAATATATCTGATTTGTCATCATTAAAACTTGTGGGACATAGTTGTGGAAACCTACACCATTGACAGTCTGAAGCTAAAATGAGATCTAGCTGCCCCAAGACTCCTCTCTGAGGAGGAGTTTAGAAAGCAAGGGGTTTTCTTGGCACCTTGTGACTCAGTGACAGGGCCTCTTGAATAGACTTTGTCTGAAGCTCCCACTTCACCCACAACACCCACCTGCGAGCAGCCAGGGCTGATGATTTTTGCTCCAACAGGAGGCACATGAAATCTGCTGTGGAGCTGTTGCTCTCTGCTGTGCCAGGCAGCAAACTCATCTGTAGGTGTGGAGGTAATATTTTGATGAGGCTTTTTTTATACCCTCATGACCACGTGCTAAGGAACACCAAGATGGCTCTGAGTCTTCTGCATCTTTTACGTTCTGATTTTCTTTTTTTGCATGGCCCTATTAAGGTTATTAATAGCATTTTTGTGTTTACACATATTTTACCTAAGTGAATGTGAAATGTAGGCAACCCTGTCATAGTCTGTCATGTCTCTGCATCCTATATGGGCACCCTCTGCCTTGCTCCAGGGCTGTGTTCTATGCTGTGCTTTTCACACTAAAGCATGCTGAGACGTCTTTCCAAACCACAACAGATCTTTCAGAACTTTCACAGGTAGGATTTCTCAATGCTCCTGCTGTAAAGGCAGACTCTTAGTTTCTTAGCAGTACTTCTAATGGGCCTGTGAGGTAAATAAAAATTACCAATCTAATTCTAGAAATGGGTACAGCATGACTTTTTATTGCCTAGCCGTTTGTGACTTAGGACATCTCAACATCTCAGGTCTCCAGGAAATTATGCTCCCTGCTGAAGCTGGGAGTAATTTTTTTCAGTCATTTCTGGGTTTGTAAGACGAAATCGAGGACTGATTCAGGGTAAAACACTAAGGTTTTATGTATCAAGGAGGAGAAAGAGGAGAAATACTTCTGTTTTTTATTTGATGCTTTGGCAGCTGTATAGAGGTATCCAGAAGCCTTTATGACCAGTCTAAAAGAGAAACTATGTTTATAACATCCAATAGCTTCAGCACAATAAAAATTTTTTTTCTCGTATTTTTTCTGGTATTGCTGTGCTGTGCTTTCCTCAGTAGGTGGCAAACTTCACAAGCTGTAGCTGGATGGATCTTTTTTTTGCAGGCCTTTAACCTCAGATAAAATAACATGTGCTGGGAAAGCTTTGCTTGGACCTCATCCAAATAATATTTGTGCTCTTTCACTTGCCAAAAAGGAGCCATTATTGCTCCTAATTCAAATATTTTCTTTTCTGAACTGATCTGTGAAAAGTGTATAGCTGCTGCAATGGTGTATTTACTTTCTGTCTGTATTACTCTTTGAGATTACTGAGTAAGGAACTGGAAAAATGCCCCCTTTTTTGCTATTTAAAAAGCAAAACAATGTATTGTGAAACACAGACCTGGTTTGTTGATACCACAGATCAAGCATTAGTTAAAATAAGAAAAAAAACACTGCCTTTTTTTTTTTTTTAATAATAAGTATCCTCTGATGCTACCGTTTGTTTGGTATCATTAAGTGTGAGGGAGCACATGGCATTCTTCACACTACAGAAACAAGGATCATCTTTAAGAAGCTTAAGAGGTCCCTCCAGCATATAACAAAAAGGACTCCTGTGTTTCAGGAGCCATGGAATCCAATTCAAGCAGTGACACAGAGTAAGCAGGCAGGTGAAACAGAGAGCAGGATTTGCCTTGGGATGGACCAGTGACATTTCTGCAGGCTTTGCAGAGGAAGCTGTCTCAGGAGCATTTGGAAGGAAAAAAAGTGGGTATCTAATGCACAGGGACACTAAGAAAAAGAGCTGAAAGCACAAGGGGCTGTGGCCTGGCTCTTTTCAAAAACCCTGGAAATACTTGTTATCACATTTACAGTGCAAGACACTGTGCATGTAATGTGCATATTTTTTTGTGTGGATATTTTTTCTGTGGTGTTTCTTCACTAGGAAGAGAGAGTGTAGAAAACTAAGGAAAGAAGCAATAGAGAGATTTTAACACAAGATTTGAAAAGAATCAGGGAGGTTCAGTCCCTGGGATGACTGTTTGGTTGAAACAGTTGTTGCAGCTGTTCGGCTTGTTCTTAACGACATTGAATTTAGACAAAGAACAAAGGCCCTCTATTCCACTGCAAGCAAGTCCTCTGTGGGAATATTTCTGGGTCTGTGAAAAAGAGATTGCTTCCTCATTAGCAAGAATGAAGTGTGTTGGGGGGGAAGACTGAAACCAGTCAGATTGGAAAGGAACTGTGGTCTGAGCTGGAATTTGCCCTTCTGAGTGGTAATGATGACAAGCCATGCATCTGCTAGCAGATCATTTCATTACTCTGTGCCTGTTTATTTGCATTTCCAGCCATGAGATCCTGAAACAATAGCGGGAGTTGTTTTAAAATCTAACATCTGCTTTTTGAACTGGAGGACCCAAACCTGCAGCATCCATTTAAACGGAGGAAAGCATATTGGCTTTCTGTGGGAGAACTCTGTTAATCCTTTTCTCATCCTTGGATCAAGTCTTTACTCTCCTTTTCAGCCCTTGCCTGCCCCCTCCTTCTCCCCCTCCATGTATTTCTTCATGCTTTAACCAGCATGCTCAGTAGATCTATTAACCTAATCACCTCTGCGATCATATTCACAGTACAATACCCTGTTTTCTGTCTCCTCATTTGAGCTCTCTCTAGACCCTACACATTCCCCATATAACCTGTTGATCCTGTCTGAATTTGCGTTCATCTTAATCGTGTCATCTCCCAAGGTTTAAGGTGAGATTTCCTCTCCATATTCTGGCCCTATTGTTTCCTCCTCCTTTTCTCCATGGGCTTTCTGCATGCAACCAACTCCTCTTTTTTCATCTATGCCCTCAACTTAGGATGTGGCAGCTGTATTTCCTGGGGGAAAACTGGTCCCTAACAAAGCAAAGCAAAACAGTAGGGGCTCACAGCCTTCCTGAGTAGGCACAGAGATATTTGCACTTGCTCTGTTGGGGCTAAAATGGGAGACTAAAATGCATTGCAGTAAGGAATAAACAGTACTGTAAGTGAAATACAAATGCAGTATACTGCTACGAGGAAAATTTTCCTCTTCTAATCAGTAAGAGAGGCTCAAAACACAGAAATGGGGAAGGGTTTTGCAATCATGGTCCTTAAGGTCTGCCTCTGACCGTTATAAGAAGAATGAGAAAGCTTGAACTTTATAACTCACCACCTGGAGGAAAAGGGGAAAGCAGAGATGATGAGATGATGCCTGGATATCATGGTTTTGCATGTCCACAAGCATCTGGGACACCAAGCCAGAAAGAAGACTGTGTCCTTTCAGGGCAATCCCTTGACGCCAGCTCTAGATGAAGAAAGGAGGGCCCTCTGGCTCTGACTTAGCTCATGCAGTCAGTTTGTCAGGCAAGACAAAGGAGATACAGAGAGGCATGAGGAAAATGGACATCAAACCCAAAGAGTTGCAAAAATGTTGGTGATAAATTTCAGGGAAGGGTGGAAGGAGATTGAGGTACATGTGTAGAACTGAATGCTGAGAAAGATGATGGTGAGGAGGCACATGCATGGTGGAGTTCGTGCTGAAGAGAGCATCTCTTGGGGAGCCCAGCTGTGAAAGTCTTGGGAAATACAATTTGATTTATAGGATGGAAGGAAATGGTGGGGACCATGGGAGGAAGAAAGACTGAATGTAACTTAAATTTTCCTGAGGGTTTAGCTGAAGTATACTCACCTGCCCACTGATATTCAACCAAAAGTGCTTGGTTTCTTTCACTTTCTGGTCATTTCAGGCACAACCCTAGGTCCTTCAGAGGGCTGGGCTGAGGACTGTGCTGACCCAAGCTCAGCCCTGTCACCACTTGTGCCTACGCTGAGCTGCACAGACGCCAGCTGTGGGGCAGTGGTGGGAGTGAGGGGAGGTGCACAGTGCCGAGGCTCCAGCCCTGGCTCCTCATGGCTCAGTCCTGTGGCTGCAGGAGCCATCAGCCCACCCAGACTGCACCAGTGTTGAAGTCCTGTGTTCCCTGCCATGAGAAGCCCTATCAGGCTCCGGGGGTTTGGTTATGTCTCCCCTCACGCTGACCATGATCTGCCCTACTGGCCAAGACTACCAGAGCTTCACAAGGTGCTGACTGGAGTGGGCCTCCCTTCCCCCATGGCACAGGCTGACTTTTACAGCTGACACCAGCAGCGTGGTTCCTGCCCACGCAACCTCTGCCCATTGATGGAACAAATTGAAGCAATATACACTGCTCCCACAGGCCAGGATCTCTTTCCTCTGCACGCTGTCCTGGCAAAGCCAACATGTTTACCCAAGGAAGGAAAGTTGAGAAATACTGATGGGTGGGGGTTTACTGACGTCCTGTGCAATCTGATGGGCTCTGTGCTGGAGAAAGGGAATGCTTAGCCTGGGCTACATGGGGGTTGAAGGCAGAAAATGCAACAAGCATCACAGTGAAGAATTTTTCTGCCTTATTGTGGCTGTGTGATTTGCAGTGTGTAATGTCACACACAGTTGAATGAATGTTGACTCTGATGCAAATAGTGTTTTCATGTATGTCTCAGTGGCATCCCAGGTATTTAAGCCTTCTTTTCCAGGCTGTGTGGTACTGTATGAGAGAAACAGTTGAAATTAATATGCTTATATACCTGTGACTGCCTTTTACCATCTGTGGTGTTTGTTTAAATATATTTCAAAGTAATAGTCTTAATTTAGATGACTTTCAGAAGCCCTGATACATTTTGTTCGGCTTATTGTGTTTGGTGTTGTTTGTTTGTTTATAATGTATAATCCTCATCCTTCAGTTTATCTATTGGCTGTGCAGTCTGCAAATTCACAGTAGCAATCAACTGATTGCTGGTTTTCCTTGTGAGTATCAAGCATGCTCCTGTCCTTTGCTGTGACATTCCTGGAATTTCAGGATCCTGTTTCCTCTCTCACTTGGATATCTGACCTGGCTACGTTGCTGGAATTTGAAGCATGAAAGCACAATTGCAAGTAAGTTATTGCTAGTCTGGTTGTAATTTCTCTTGTGATTTGTAGTTATTATTCATGGCTCAATTGACTGCTCTTCATCCATTAATAATAGAGATGCATCATTCAAGTAATGAAACTATTCACAAGGCACCTGGCTGGTCATTTATAAGATAGAAGGCTTGCAAGCAACATTTTTAGCTGCCTGCGGGATTTCATTATTTCATTGTCTCATGCAAAGACCAGAAAAAGTCACTTTGCAGAAAATCTGTAAAGGAATCAGGAATTACATATAAATTCAGAAGGAATGTCATGAAACGTGTTCCCATGAATGCCAGTAATTTCTCCACTGGGAAGAGATGTTCTAGCAACTGTTTTTGATTTCTCTGGAATGGCTTTGTTCAGCACACATTCTGTAAAAGGCCTCGGTTTCCCACTGTGTTGCACTCTTTACTGTTAACCTGTGTGCGAATACTCTGCATCAGTTCTTGTGACCTTTCCTAGGATTATTTAGATAATTTGAGAAAATTACTTTATAGTTAGTAATTATTCAAATTAGTAATTATTCAAAATACATGCAGGTTTTAATAGAAAGACTTGACAAATAGGGTAAATGTTACATTTATAACTAGAGGTATATTAGGGGTGAAGTATATTAGGGGTCACTGCTTAAAAGGGAGACTTGTACAGGTGCTTTTTTGGGACAAAATGCTGAACTAGTGTTGGTGCATTATGGTACTCATTTGACTGACCTAGTGTCACTCAGTTTAGGAAGTTATTGCAAGAAATTACTTCACAATCATAGTTTCACAATTAACACTCAATACATGAATTCTTTTTAGGAGCTTTTCTCCCGTGCACTTTGGTGAGATAAAATGTTTCAGCGTTATTCATCTTTCTGGTTTCGACCAGTATATTTTACTTGAAATTTACTATGGAGAAGAAACAAGCACCCAGTTGCTACAGTTAAAATGCAGGATAATGACTTTGTAAGGTTTGACTGCTTATGATCATCTCACCTCCTGCCATTGCGTTGCCTCAATACTTCCTGGGATCTGATACGGAAGACAAAATTTATAGCCAACAAGCCTTGTATTTAGCCAGAGTTTGGCCTGTTTACCCATCATTTCATTTCTTTATGTCAGAATTCCATTTTCTATTAAGCAGTCAAGCTCAGTCATCCAGGACAACTGGCAATATAATTTTGCAGCTTTTAGTCCCTCAGTTCGCACTAGCTGGAGGCCTTGCTTGTTAGATAGTAAAATATTTTCTGGTCTGTGGGGTGGAGGAGGAGGAAGTCTTGTTGGCATTGTTCTTTTATTACAATCTGGAGATGTTGTTCTCTCACACATTTTCCCAATTCCAGTGTTAGGTGGGAATCACTCTCCTCTCAGTGGGAGTGCTTGCTTTGCTCACTGCATGCCTCTTCAAGTGCTGCAACTGCACTGTAATCTTGTTTGGATTTGTTCATCAGTTGATGAAATCCATGCTATATAGTGAGCTTAGCCCTCCAATGAGGTACTTTTACAGAAGTTGTTACTGGGCCTACCAAAATTTATAGCATCAAGTAAAACACATTAATTTCAAGGTCTGTCACAGATGGTTGCTTTTTTTATTAACAGAAATTTCACTGTTCACTTATGACTTCAGAAGATAATGTGACAACTGGAGTTTTCATGCAGAAATTTTCAGGAGAACAAGATTTTCAGTGGCAATTTCTTGGTTGTCTCTGAGCAAGCTTGAGATTGGAGTTTTCAAGGTATGTGCACAATACCTGTTATTCACAGCCTGGCCTATGATACCCATCTGGAAAAGTTCAGAAATGCTTAAGGCAATAACATGGAATCTTATTACATACATCGGGATTGTTTGAATCTATTAAAGAAAAAATATTAGCCTTAACTAGTACTGAAATCTATTTACCACTGTGTCTGGCTGTGTCCACAAAACAGAGAACCAGAGTGGTGGGGTGGGGTTGACATTCCAAGAATCTTCTCTTGCATTTGCTTCCTGCATCCTTTGTGTTTAGGAGCAGTTTTAGTCAAATGTCCCCACCTCTGACAGATGTACATGTCCTCATAGCACTCAAATAATAGTGAGAGACAAGAAATGGTACTCAGGTTGGCATGAAAAAGTATTCTGTAGTTCCAGTTTAGCTGTGATTTTCTGTCAGTCTGATTTTGCTTATGATTGCCCTCAATAGATATTTTTTTGAAACTAAATAGGAATTGGAGAATGAAGGCAAGTAAATTAACAAGAAATGGAGAAAGAAATTGTTGGTTTTTTCTAAAAGCATCTTGAAAATAGCTGTAATCAGTTAAACACTGCCAAGAGTAGTGTTTTAAATACTAGAGCTGCAATTTACTTGAATTTTTTTGGCGGTGTGGCTTGTTGTTGGGTTTTCTGGGGTTTTTTTGGTTTGGTTTGGTTGGTTGGGGGTTTTTTATTGTTGTTGTGTTTTGGTGGTTTGTTTTTTTGGTTGGTTGGTTGGTTGTTGAATATTTTTGTTTCAGAGAGTAGAAAAATTCCTAAGTTCTGTATTGGAAATCTACTACAACTGGACAATATGTTTATGTGACTTTGCAGCTACATCTCCAGATGTAAAATATCTCCATAAAAATGAAAAGACTAATTCAGAAAAGGCACAGGCTGAAGTTTCTCTTTCTACAGCAGAGCAAACACTGACCCTAATAAAAAAGGAACTGAATCCCTGTTATGAATGTCATAATTGGGAGCTATTTTTATTCTCATTCTCATCTTAAAAGTGTACTTTACAAAAGACTGCAAAAATATAATGAATCTGCATTGGATCTGTGAAGGGTTTCCATCCTCAGCTGCACCTCCCACAGTGCCAAAATTGGATGCTGAGGAAAAAGGGTAGAAAACAGAAGGCAGCTATACATTTCAGCCATTTTTGTTCCTCTTGCTGCCCTCTGTTCTGTCCAAGCTTTCCATGGACAATTGACAACTGCAAATTCTGACTCATATTTAGCAGCTCCCATAGGCAGTGTGGCCATATAATTTTTCTAAACAGACAATAATTTTGTGCCTGGAGGTCTTTTTTTACCCAGATTCACCAGGCTGGGAAGGTGTGGAAATCCACCAAGTGGTAAGAGCTTTTTTTCTTTCTGCCAGCTCTATGACTGTTGGAAGAATTTCTCCCCAGATGGAAGTGCATGGCCCACTGCAGTAACATTTTATTTCCATTAGCCGTAATTTTCAGTTTCCAGATCCAGTAAGAATTTTTGGTGTTGTTTTAGCTCTTGCCAGGTAAGATATTGCTCTTGCCTCCCTTTGCCCTTCACCAAATGTAGCTGCTTGAGGTTTAATGTTCCCCTCTCCGAGATGCTTTCTCAATAACTTTTTAAAGTGTGAAAGCCATATGTTCCTTCTCACACAGAAGGTTATTAACCAAGCCAAACCTTTTGCCAAGTGCCCTGGAGCCTGTGAGGTACTGTGTCTCTGGAGACGCTCTCCTTTTTCATCTTTTCAGTATCTCCCTGCCTTTTGCAGGGATCTGGCTGTAATTTACAGCTGGTTTAACTAAGAGAATGTAACACGGCTCGAATTTCATCTTCAGCTGCTCTAGGAATAAATCACATCCTAGGCTTCGTTATCAGCACAATGCCATGAATGCTGTTACTGACACAGAACAAATTGCTTTACCACTGCACCAGACAAGTTATGGGTAGAGATGTGAACCTGATATGCCCTTGTACAGTCCATGCTTGAAATATGTCATGTGTGTATGTAGATTTATGTGAGAGGGGATGAAAAGACAGCTCCCTAAGACAATTTACTACTATTAGGTTTAGTTCACTCTGGTATTCCCAATGTTTTTTTTAATTATAAATTTGAGCAAGAGAGAATCAAATGCATCAGTTCTCAGGACTCATTTAGTGGCCTTCAGAATCATTAAACATAGAATGTGGTGGGGTGCTTACTCAGGATTTTTTGTTACTAGTGAGAAGCATGTGTCAACTTCTTTTTAGCAGTGTTGAATTTTAGTATTAGAATGGATAGTATTTGTTATTGTCCATTTTAGAAGAAAGTGGTTTGGCGTCAGAATGAACTGAACTACTAAAACTGGCAAAATTCCAGCTAATTTCTTTAAGGAAAAGTTGAATTTCTGTACAAGCAAAAACTCTGTAAGAAATGTATGTAGTACTACATAAAACACTTGAATAGGAGATCCAATGAAGACACTGGTATTCTATATGAGCAAAGTAGCTTAGCAGCTTTTGATGGCAGAATATGGCTCTTGTGCCTGCCCCTTTGTGGTGATCTCCTCAGGGCAGGACCATATCACCTACTGGTGATATTGGTGTACCCATATTTTACAAATTTAGAAGTGTTTTCAATACATTGTCCAGTGATCAGTAAGAAGTTTCTGTTATATCTCTTTTCTCTTCTTTTAAGCTTTAAGGGACAAAAAAATCCATGCATGGAGGTAAATAGAAAATCTTTGTATGTGAATAGATTTCTCTGTTGGCATGGAAAGCAGCTGTTTCTTCTGGAACTGATATAAAGCTCCCAAGGACCGAAGAGCAGAAAATACTTCCCTGTTCAGCTGCTTTTCTGAAGTTCTGCCCTGTAACTCAAAGACTGCTGGAGACCTCAGGAACTCTGCATTTCTCCAAGAACTTTGCATTTCTCCAAGACCAGACTCAGATCCAAACTCCATGACTTGGACCTGTCATTTCCAGTAGCCTCTGCCGCTTCCATGGAAACGAAGTCCTAAGATCTCAAAAATAATCCTACATGCTAAAAATTCTATTGTTTCAGAAATAAAACAGCAATGATTGTGGATAATGCCCACTAGCCATCATACCAGACTCATGTTTAACCACAAAAGAGGTTTGGGAAGAGAGACACTTGTTCATGTAGGCTGAAGAAGTGTAAGGATCCTCTTGCTGGGCATGTCTAAGCACTGATATGATCACACCATGCATTGAAGTGTACTTGTATTGGCAGCTTCTGGCAACTTTAGGGTTGCACCTTTGTTACCTGTGGATTACTTTTAATTGATAATTGTTTACACAAGTATGTGTTCTATATTAGCACACACGTGTTCCTAATTGTCTTCTGTAAGTCTGCTAAACATTAATTTGTAATTATTTTATTCACCGTTGGTTTGTTCTTTCTTCCAGTATTTCTTTTATATAGGATTAAAGTTCAAATTAATGCTGCCTGATTAATATCTACATGAGGACACAGTTTGTGG
The DNA here is from genome assembly GCA_013397175.1 of Platysteira castanea. Lineage (NCBI taxonomy): Eukaryota > Metazoa > Chordata > Aves > Passeriformes > Platysteira > Platysteira castanea. Next base: position 45,494 of record VYXC01003895.1, read on the forward strand.
TTTATTTTAATTCCTGTTGGGCCATATTTTAACTTTTTTTTTTTTTTCTGTATGCACAAGGCTGATGAATAAATATTGAGAGAATAAAGGAAAAATATTGTTAAGTCTTAGAGAATGTGGATTTTTTTTTCAACTCTTAAATGTTTGCCTGGAAAACTGTTATTAATAAAATGCAATGCACTGAAAATGATTAATGGAGTAGGTTTTTTTTTTTGTTTTCTGGCAATCTTGGGAGTTTTAGTATCTATCAGAAGAAACACAGGATTTGGACTTTTTTTACTCCCTCAAGACTCAATATGCTGAGTTACCCCAGAGGTCATAACACTGTTTCTGTGTCACTCTCACCAAACACATGCCTTTGCTTCTACCTCTGGAAAAAATGGTGAATAAGCAGTATGTTCAAAACAATGATGGAAAGTCATAGGTACTCAGTCATACTGAGAAAACTTCTAGTTTTCACTAAAACAAAGTAGATTAAGGTATGGTCTAAGGGAGATGTGCCTGATGTTTCATGGTTATTTGTCTTTAATGAATGGTCTGGCACACACTAAAATTATGCCTGACTGGCTGCCTATTGTGAGAGCAGGTCTCGGTGCAGTAAAACTTTCTAGGACTGTCTAAGAAGGCATTTCACTAGATGTGGATATTGCAACCAGTACAATGTCCTGAGAGACAGACCGTGGTCCTGGGGAGGGCTGGCTGCATCCATCACACAAACTGGGCATGACTTGAAAAAATGGCAGAACTCTTTCTTCGACAGGAACTGAAAGTTCCAGTCACAGGAAAGTGAATCAAGTTGAAACAATTAATAGCGTTGCTGGAAGTGAAATACAAGTGTTTTTCTGCATACATTTAGGTTTTCCCTCCTGTTTATTTTGATCAAACTTCCAGGGCTACTATAGAAATACTGAATTGAATAGGGTGACTCCTTCAACCTACTTATGATTTTGAAAAAGGAAACATATGTACCATGCAGGTACAACATTTAAACTGGATATCTTATTAGCAAGTGTTTTGGTTTTTTTTCAAGAGGATACACTACACATTTGTGTTGAATTAGCAGAACCAGTCTTCCTATACTGCGGGAGAAGAGATCCATCCAGTGTTCAAGAACACAAAGGAGGACTACAGATATGTTTACTTTATCATGCCATGTTATCAACATGTGACTTTATCAACCTACATTCTTCTTGCTCCAAAACAAGCGTCTTCCAGTAAAGTGATTTTTTGTGTTTTTAAACACAAAATGCACTGAAATTAGTTTATACAGTGAAATCTGAATAGTAAATATTTAATTGTTTTGAACAGGGAACAAAATATTTGATACTGCAATTATTATATTATTTTGTGATGGACTGAAATATAACCTGTAAAAGAGCTTTTAAATCTCCTTTTTTGACTTTCTTGGCTGTTAGAAAGAGCTGACCTTTTCTACTCAACCTACTTCTCTGATTTTAAGAAGAGTCTTTTTGCTTGTTTTCTTTCCTAATAAGCATCAGAAATAGTTGCTCTGCTCAGTGCTGGTTCAGGTGAAGAATCTCCTGACACAGAAGAAGGCTCACATATGTGTTGTCAGCATGTATTCTTTGACTGGCAGGAAGGTATTTCAAAGTGTTAGCCACACCACTATTAAAATCAGGATAAAAAGCTGTTCACAAAAGCTTAAAAAAACTCCAACCTTTGAAGTTCCCTGGTCTCTTTTTACCACATCTTTTGCCTGGGTTTTCCATTTCTTGACTCTAGTGAGAAAACAATTTTCCTGGTTTCCTATATACCTTAAAGCAATTTGAAGAGTCAAGATTTAATGTTCTGACCAAAGCAGAAAAGAGTTTCTTTTGCAATAGACTTGCTTCTCTCTCTTGTACACTTGCATCTTTGCTGTATTCGTTGAAGGAGATCCAAAAATTTGCCCTTCCTATTTTTTTTCCCCATTCCCCTATAGGTAATTGGAGTGAAAGGATGAGAACAAAGTGACAGGGAAAATAAGGTTGTAAGCTAGCAGACAAAATACTATTTGGCTTTTCCTACAAAAATGTTCTCTGTGGGCCCCTGACCCCTGAGCTCCCTCTGCTCATGGCAAAAATTATGGGAAACACTTTTCTCATGGGGAAGGAGTAAATTTCTTCCAAAGTAAGCAAATACTTTTGCAGTGTAACCAGCAGCAGGTTTTAAAGCAGCATTTGCAAAGAAATGTGTTTATTTGCTGTGAGTAATGTTATGTTTAATTTCCTAATCAGTTTCTTTTGCTGTTAAACTGTAAATGATGTAACAGGTGTCAACTATCTTGACTCTTGCCATTATTAATAGTTTGTTATTTTCGGGAACATTCCTGTCCAGCTCCTCCCACCTCCCATCTTTCAGAAATATGCTTTTCATCACACTAGTATGCTGTTTTAGCAAGGCTGAGAATGGCATGCTAATTAGTCATATGGATGTAACACAGGCCTCCTAATTTTAAGAATATTTGGTGTAGGTAGTGAACAGAGATTGCTCTAATTACAGAATCAAATTATATTGTGCAAAGCCAGTATGAATAGTAACTCTGGCAATTTCTTTATTAATGAAGGGTGATGTACTTGCTCCATATCCTGTTGTCTCCGGCATCTGGCAGTGTTCTTAGCAAGAACTGGTTTGGTTAAAATGGCAGAACACAAACTTGGGGCCCCTTGGACTGTGAATATTCGTGAAGTCATGGTCTTGGCTTCAGAGAGGAATGCTGAAATAGAGGCAGTCCCTTTAAATACATTTAAAGACATTTCTTATATGCAATTTACTTCTGTTTACACGAGATGTTATCTAGAGGATGCTAAGAATTTAAACATCATTCTTCATTTGTGCTTACTGGGAAAAGCTGATTGTAACCATCTGTTGTAAAACAGACTCAGAAAGGGATGACCTTTCTGGTTTCAAGTTCTTGCCTGCCTGAGCTCAGAATAGCAAAATGAGAGAGCTGTGAATACGCTTTTGCATTGCTGGGACCTGGCTGAATGCTAGGAAAGATAGAGGGGATCCTGCAACACGCTGTGAGAATGAGAGTAGACATTTCTGTTTGACGGTGCCGTGTGGTTGCATCCAATTTTTAAATTCAATCAACAATCCATTTGGCAGGGTTTTTGGCGCTGGCAGGATTTCTGCTTTGCTAGCTAATAGTACCTCTACTGAATTGTTGATAAATGATGAAGTTTGGATCCCCCAATAAATTCCGAATGGGGAGAACAAATTTACTTCATTGAGGCTCCATGAGTGCAAGGATCCACCTAGACAATAATAATTAATTGCAGGATTACAGGCTGGACACCTGGCCTGCGGGATAAGCAGCTCTTTGACTAGTGTTTAAAATCAAGGTAACTGAAGTTTTCTAGTTGTGAAGCACATTGATAGAATATGGTTTGAAATTTATACACTGTTAAAAATTCTGCATCTGATCTTACTGTCAGGCCTCTGATGGTGTCACCTGAAGTGTTGTCACCTGAAATCCTTAACACCTGGCACCAGCAAGGAGGGGATGCCAGATGCTCAGCAACTCTGCAAATCAGAATATTGCAGGAGGACATCCAAACACAGAGCTGCAAATTGCCATATACATGGGAATTTGATGGCCCTTCTGGTACTGGCACAACTGAGGGGGATTCACTGTGACAGACTCCTGCAAAGAGGAAGGTGTTAAAAATTGTCAGGACACAGGTTCAGAATTGAGAGGAATGAGACTCCAGAGGGTTACACCTATGACTTGAGTGAAGACTAGGAATGAAAAAACGTGGGCTGAACACATTAATACAGAAGAGACAGGTCATCACTTTGGATTAAGAGGGTTTGTTTTTTTTTTTGTAATCATAACTTCAAGACCTTCCCCTTCTCTTTTCAGTTTGAAACACATTGGCACAACATGTTTGGGCTACTCAAATATTTCAGAAATAGAGGTCTAAAATGTGTTTTGGCTGAGACTGTTGGTTTACATAGAGTCTTAAAAAACATTGGTTAAGGTTAAAAGGTCTTTCAATTATGATGGTCTTCTCTATGCTCAATCAAAATCTGTGGATCCTAAGAAGTAAAGCCTGGTCCTAAAGGTAAAAATCACAACTGTCACAGGTCTTAGTGGTTTCAGTGGAGATGGTCTTCCATCTTAAACCTGACCAGAACTCTGTGGTTTTGTAGCTTTCCTGCTAAGGTCAGCTTTGGGAATAAAGTCACAGTATTAGAAACAAAAAACAATTTTCTCTCAGATAGACAATTTTTTGCCAATTAGTCAGTATCCTGCATAGTGCTGAAGAAAAAAGGGAAAGGCAGGAAAAAGGAAAAGACATGTAGGGGAAGTGAGGCGTATCTGCTGGCCAGCACTAGCTTACTTTTAATACTGAAGTTGACATATAGTTTACATTAAACACTGAGGTCTGGTTAAGAACTTGCCCTTAAACTTCAGACATTGCCTATAAAAGCAATTGACTGTACTTCCCTGAAGGCTAGAAAAGCTTGACTAAGCAATTCCCTGCTTCTGCAAGTCCCTCTTTGGGGAAGAAGTCAACTGTATTAGGAAGATGCAGTAGAGAGAGATCAAGAATGTAAAGAACGAATTTTTGTTAAAAATATGGGGGCCCCCCCCCCCCCAATTTGCTTATGTACAGTAATTACCAGTTTATTATTGCATCCCTCAGTTGTACTAATGAACCTCTCCTCCATGCAGTAGTTTTGGTTTCTGGTTCTAAATCCCATGCTGTTTTGCACTATTTTTTTCAGTCCAGAGCACAAACTAGTTAACAGTACAGGTAAGTCATTGCCTTCTTCAGCCACAAGCAAAACATCATGCATGGCTTGTACATCTGAGCTAAATGTTTGAAGGATGAGGTTTTGCTGACATCTCAGTTTTCTGTAAAAGTGCTATGGCAGCCTTGTGGATGGAGGGAATAGGCTTGGTGAAAGGAAAAAACATGCACTGTTAGTTGTTTCCTCATACTCCACTCTCACCCCAGTCAGACCTGCCAGTTCACAGGAGTCTGGTTTCCTGTCGTGCTGGGGACACAGACCAGCCCAGGCTGTGCCTGAGGAAGGAATGCTGTTTGCATTCACTCACAGGAGCTAGGTCTGCTACGGCTGGGATTTCTGCTAGCATCCTGCTCCTCCGCCGTGAGCTCCCCCGGGGCCCACCCAGCTGACATCATGTCCGTATTTATCACTGGGCCACAGCTCTCTCTGTGCCCAAGCTGGTGACCACAGGCTGAGGTCTGGAGTTTCCCACTTAGGTCTGGAGCCAGTGCAGCACATGTGGGAAGAGTAGGTCTGTCTGATGCTGGTTTCTGTGAGTGGAGTGCTGCCCTAGCAGCCAGGACGAGGGCTTTCTCAGGATATAAGCAGTGCACAAAGTGTCTTCCAGCAGTGCTGCCCAACAGTGCTACGTGCGTGTGAAGTCAGTGTTAGAGGACAAACATTATGGATGCACATGTGTGGTCTAAACAGTAAGAGAAGGATGCTTGAAAAGTGTTTGGAAGGCTTTTCCTGTAAACTTTATGGCCATGCAAGTGGCTTCAACTGAGGAATCCCTTCACTCGTGAACATACTTCCCCTCTCCCCAGCACAGCAGCCAGGCTCAAATTTCTCATGTTGCATGCATGGAAAGAGAGGTAAGAGGTCGTTTCTTTGTTTATTTTAAAAATAGGGTAAACTCTTCTTGTGTTATGCTTTCAAACACTTTTACATCTCTAAGTCTTTTAGAAACCATTCTTTCTACCTTTTCCTAGGGTGAAAGAGCAATTAGCAGAATACAATAGCCTCAGCATAGTGAAATTCATTACGTTATAAAGATCATGAGTCAAGATCACATCTGTCACCATAGGTAACAGGTCTTTGATACTGCCTGTATAATTCCCTTCTGTGTTATTACAGATGTGATCTGAGTATGTGACTTGAAAGGATCAAGCTACAGTTTTTGGCTAGGCTCTTAATAGGGTTTTTGTTGATGTCTGCATTGGCTTGTTTTAATAAAGTTATTTCCTGCAAGACTGAATAGTCCAGTAAATGCCACTGGTGAGTCTTTTGGCTTGTCCTGGTTCAAACTTTGAACATTAGTGAAGAGGAGTTTGGTACACTTTGTAATGGTGACCCTATGATGCACATTTAAATATGTGCTCTTCCCAGACAATTTTAAGTGCAGTCTATACATTTGTGATAACACTTTTTTTTTTTTTAAACCAAAGTGTATTTTAAAAAATGTCTTTTTCAGATTTTGAAGTCTCCTTAAATATCCAATAACATTACTACTGCTAGGAAGTACAGTCTGCTAGTTCTTATGACTGCAGAGGAAAGGATTATGTCTCCTCAAACGCTGTAAAAAACGCAGTTTTGGAGAACTTCCTTCTCACTGGGCACTGTATTTGGTTTGGATGGTTAAAGAGCAAATCCTTCTGAAAATTAACCAAGACTCAACCACTGAAAAACTCGGTATATACTCATAATACTACTTTTTTTTTTTTTNGAAGTTAAATCAGAGTCAGATCAAAACCCTGTTTTTTTTAGATTTGAGTAGAAATACCTGCTTTGAAAAAAAGCTTAATTTATGTCATTTTACAGTTCTAAACTCTCAGCTGTTTCAGCTGGTGGCTATCTCAGTTCTTGTACTGGTTGCTGAGGAGCTCTGAGGCCATCTCCTCTGCTGACCCTGCCTCAGGGCCAGTGAGCTCTGCACAAAGATAGTCACAGTCTACTGGAGCTGGGGTCAGGTGCCCCTACAGCCCTCCTGAGTGTTAGTGTAGTGCCTTAACTCACGACTGCTATATCCTGCAGGACAAAGCTCCATGTTGGCAAGGCTACACATCAGCAGGTGTCACGTGAACCCCTTCCACACCAGCCAGGCAGTGTTTGCTCAGCGTGGTGGTGCCCCACAGGATAAGCTTCCTTTGGGCATGCAGTCACACATGTCTCCAGAGAACTTAGCATTCTTGAACTTAAGGTAGATTATTTTTCTGCGATTACTCAGTGTGGCATTGATTTCAGTCTGGAAAATGCCATTTTCCAAAGCTGTGAGTGACTGAGACACACAATCCAAATTTAAGTGTGTACCTCCCTTATTTTCATAGTTGCAGCCCTAAACACTGCAATGCTGTTAAGGCTGAGTAGGTCTCTAATCGCTCTGCCCAGGCTCTCTTCGGTTTTCTCTTCTGTCTGTCTATGCTAATAGGGTGATTGTATATTTCAGTCTAACAACACTTGTGATGTGCCCCAACCCATCCTATGAAATGAGGTTTAATGACACTTTGAGCAACTCAGTCTCATAAAAGACACTGCTGTCCGCGGCAGCGGCGTTAGGATAGATGATCTTTAAGGTACCTTCCAAACCAGAACATTCTGTCATTCTATGATTCCATGAGGTTTGTTGGTGGCCTGGAAATACTGCAGCTGGTTCAGGTTATGTGATTCAGTGCTGTCACAATTTGGCTCTAACCTTGGGTACCTTTAGCATGGGAAAGTCAGAAAATGGGACAATATTCTTTGTCCCTTATTTGTATTTCTGTTCTTCCACAACATCCAAGCTCTTTCTGCAAGCATCCTTTTTTTCCAGACAACACACTACACTCCTCAAGAGAGTTTGTGCTTTTTCAGTCAGATGTATTCTGGCTAATTTAAAATTCTGTATGGACAAACTGCTAAGAGAGAAGACACCTCACATTATTATTCACTGTTACTCTGTAAAGAACCTCAGCTGGAAAGCAGTTTTAAATGAAATAGATTTGCTTCCTTGAATTTTTTTTACTGGGCTCATCCTCTGGCCAGTGCAGGGAGGAAACTGAATGACTTCTGACTCCTTGTCTACCTGAAATTTTGATATAGAAGAACTAAAAAAGAAAACTGAATTAGCTGTAGATGTTGAACCAGTTCAAGGAGAAGGCATCCAAGCATCTAAATTTTAGTAAAGAGCAGAGGTTTAGAAAACCAAGATAACAGCTTACCAATTTACAAAGCAAAAATTCAGGAATGGCTCAAGTAAGAAACAGACATGTGAATAAATACTAGGCACTTTCAGGTGAAACTGAAATAGAGCTACATCTGATCCTTTAAAGACTTAGAAAAACAAAGACTACAGAAAAAAACCT
>VYXC01003895.1:53642-130974 GCA_013397175.1 Platysteira castanea
ATCTACCAACTACAGCGACTATGTACTGAATTCTTTTAAAAGTCTCTGTTTTTTATAACATGTCCAGATGTTTTGTGATGTGTCTTTTGCCATCTCCCTTTTCAGATATGGAAGACCATGAAGTCAACACAACTCAAAACACTTACTCAAGATTTTCTCAGACATTTAGAGGTTCCTGTTTAAGAATTTTTTCCTTCTCTTTGTAATATCTTCTGTAATCCTAAGCATGGTTCTTGAAAAATATAATTCCTTGCTTCCAATGACCAGATTTAATGGCATTACTTTCATAATTTTTTATAAAATTCTTGCTGAGTTGTATCTGTTTGTACATCTGTGTCAGGCTGGGGAAGCATTTCTTTGGTCTCAGCACATCATGTCTTAACAGTAATATGCTGTTCAGTGAGAGTGTTGAAACAAAGGTGTGCCCTGGGCTGTGTGAGATGAAGTTGTTGGCCACAGCTGGTGCCTGGATTTCAGGCTCTCTTTTCCAAGGCAGTCTTTGTTCTGCCCCCATCTTCTTTTCTTTTTGGGTTTATCTCCCAAACCTCTCACACTGCCCATTCTGTCCTACCTTCCTTATCTGCCCAAACAACAGTGAGTACTGCTTGTGCCACAGCTGGGCTTTGTAAGTAGAAAGATGACAGGAATACCCACACGTACAGTGGGGATTTTCTGGAGAAGTCTTCACATTTCCATGTGCTGTGTTTCATTCATTACAAGCAAGAATCAGATCTGGTGCTGTTAGAATTAAAATAAAACATCTTCCTAGAATTCCCTAAGCTGTCCTCAGCAGGTGAAAACAAGTGGGGTTTCTTTTCTTCTTCTATCTCAGAAGGCTCCTTCAATTTTCTATAATTAACTTCTCATCTTAATAATACCTTAGCTGAATGCCAAGATATGAAAATTCTTCAGAAGTAATCTTTTTAGAGGATTGTAGCAGATTAATGCACTATTCTGTGCTTAAAGACCTCTGCATACCTTTCAAACAGTTAGAGATTGCAGTGGTTTCGGGAATATGTCATCACAATTAAAGCACTGCTGTAGGTAAAAATGTGGACTTCAGAGGCAAGAGAAGTTCTTTATGAAGATTAGTGTTCCTGGTTTTCAGTCTGGATGCTCGGTATAGTATGTGCAAGGATAAGCATAGGAAGATTTCAATATTCTAAAAAGTATGGGTTTTCTGGAACTACTGCTTAAGGTCAGGGGCTGTATCTGCTATGTGTTAGTCCTAACATACTATGCTTCTGAGAAGTATTCTGCCTTTACAGAACTTACACCCTTCTGTAGAATACAAAAATAAAATCTATGACATTGTTTGGAAAACTCTTTCTGCAGAATTTCGTAGTCAGAGGCAGTGTGAGCTAAATAAGAGAAGTCAGTGAAACTTTAGAAGCATTAACTGAGATGAAAACCTATTTGTACCAGCTGTGGTCTAAATCCATATGTGGTCTAAAGCCAAGCTAAAGGCCCTGCCCCACAAAAGGCTCAGTTTTCAAAGACTTTGGATAAAAATCTCCAGAGTCTCATTAAATTCACTTTGATTGATCTCAATTAAAACAACAAAGGAACCTTTTCTGAGTGCAAATTACTTTAATGGCAATAAGGTAATATTCCTAAAAGCCTTTACTTTCTGAAGTAAATTGGTTAGTAGTTTAATTATGAGAGCAATTCCACCTTTGCATTAAAGAGGACATGATCTGTGGGTTTTGGTGGATCGAGTGGACATGGAACAACAGACTTTAAAGAAAGAGAGGGAAAGCATGGGTATTTTGAACATGTATTTTGAAGCTCAGTTGTGAGCACTGCTGCAAGAAGTGGGCAGAGTGCCAGCATGAGACAATCCTTCATGTTTTTTGGGATTGTTTTTAGCCTTTTTTTAGCCTACATTTTGAACACATAGTATTCACCCTTTCTCTCCTATACTTCTCGATATGTGAAAAATTGCTTTTTCTATCCCTTGTTAGCTGCATTAAAGAACAGGCCAGCTCATTGCAAGCAGGAATGTAATTATTTCCCCTACCATAGGGACATTGCCATTCCTCCAAGGTCTCCATTAAGTACTGCTCTCCAGTGGTGCCAAACTGATGATTTTTGTGGCACTCAACCTGTCTAGGACCTCTGTGACCAGGGAGGGGTAGAAAAGGGTTCATCCTGACCTCGTGTGTGACTCCTATGGGACAGACCAGATGCTAGCCACCCTCAAAAGCTAGAAGTGCTGATGGTCGTCTCAGCTGCTGCCACCCATTTCAAACCAAGCTTCCTGAAGATTTGAAAAGTCTAACCTTTATCTTTTTACTCCAGATGAGAAGGGTGTGGCAGAAGCTTTGAAGACAAAGAATCAATACCTTTATAGGTGCTGGGAGCACAAGTACAGATACTCATAATTTCTAGAACTGAAATTCTGTGATGAAGCTTACGTACACAAGCACCCTTTAATGCTGCAGAAAGTGTCCTGCAGAATGGTAGTAGCTGAGTTTCTCTTCCTACCAAATTGTTATGTGTCTCTACTATCCTGGTCCAGGGAGGGACAAGCCTCTCCAGATTGTCCAGTCTGTGGACAATCCCATAACCCCAGTGGCCATGCATGCCTCAGTGAGGCTGCCCTGGAGGGCCTGGAAGGAGGACTTTGCTGCTTTGTGTTCAGCTGTGCCTAGTCTCTCTCACTACTCTGAAAAGAACACCATGGCCATGAAGAGGTAGGGGTTTTTACGATTTACAGCAAGTATGCTAATCCTTACGGATGTATTATTTGGAGAAACTTTACTAGTGATGACATGCTCTAGATATATTCAGGCAAAGGACTGCAGGGGTTGCCAAGATGCCAAAGTCTTTGAGGATGTCCATTCACTGTTCCTCTAGCCCAAAATACAGAGACTTCTGGGAAAATATCTAAGTCTTTAAAATTAGAGATAATACACTAAATATGGATTTCTCAAAGGAGCTACTCACTTAACTGGAAATGACACTCACATTTGTCTCAAATATTCAGGCAACATTCTGGTCTTTTGATCTGCTTGACACAAACCAAATATTCTTGTGCTGTCTTGTTGTATTTTCCAGAATGCAATTTTCTATGTCTAATGGCCCTTCTGCAGTCAAAAATTTGAACAATTTGTGAAGAACTTTACCATTATAGATTCTCTGCATGTATTTGCCAGTGAAGCAGCTGGCACGTATTTGCCAGTGAAGCAGCTGTGTCATCAAATGACACAGTGCATTTGATCTTCTGGCAGCTGTGCTCCGTGTAAGACATTGATGCATTAGAATATTTCCTTTAAAAGTTGTAAAGATTATAATGCTAATACTTGTTGTGTTTCAATACACGGCTTTACTCCCTGGAGGTGTATCCAAACATGAAGTGGATTATTTTGAGACTCATTTCTTGATATGACGTGAGGCTCAATTAAGAGTATCACCTGTGACACAATGCTTTGTTAGCCTTTAACTGAAATATCAGACAACTCTTTTCCAAAAACACATAGAACATATATATAGACACAGTTACCAAAAATAGAGAAGACTTTAAAAAACGGCAAAAAATACTGACTAAGGAAGCATCATGCCCTTGATTTTCATTTCTCATGCCCTTTCCTATTGTATCTGAACACCTAATAAGTGATCACAATTTCCAGCCTTCTTGCCTACAGGGCCACATTATGGAGCTATGCTCCATTTTTTCTTTTGGAAAAGCAAAGAGAACCACACAGCAAACACTTGCATTGCTGAGAATTCTGAAATAGGGACATGGCCTGTGGGAGACTCCATTACAGTGACTGTGTATGAGACTTAATACTCTTGATGAGTGATTACAATGTTGCAGTAAACATTGGATTGGACTGGATGACTTTTGAAAATCACTTCCAACTCAAATAACTCTGTGATTCTCTGATTTTAAACAAATACAGAAGGAGTTCCTAATGAACTTATCTGCACCAAATGAGAAGAAATGTTATTTGTGCCATTTATATGGCATATAATTTTAGAAGAAACTCCACAAAAACAAATGATGTATCTCCATTTGATCATGTGGAACTTACTGTAAAGATGAGTTATGTACTCTACCAGGCCTCCTGTAATAATCTTAGATGCTGAGAACACAGTTATAGAGAATGTTAGAGAAGAAGGCTTTGAGGTATAAATCAGATTTTCTAGAATTTTTGCCTTTACCCAAAGAATGACTCATCTAGATTTCCAGATTTATAAAAACCCCAGTTTTGTTTGCTGTAATTTAGACAAAAATACCACTTTGGTTGTCTTTCTCTCCTTTGTTTTTTGTTTTTTTTTTTTTTTTTTTTTTTTTTTTTTGTTTGTTTTGGTTGTTGTTGTTGTTGTTTGTTTTTGTTTGTTTGTGGTTTTGTTTGTTTGGGGGGTTTTTTTGGTTTCAGTTTTGTTGCTGTTGGTTTTGTTGTGGTGGTGGTGGTGGTGGTGGTGGTGTTTGTTTTTGCCAGAAGACTACACTGTTTTAATGAAAAGACTATATATTTTTAGAAATCAGTCTTCCTGAACATAAATAAACATTTACCATGATATGTGAAATAAATAGCATTGTTATTCTCTATGACATCTTCTAGTTGAGAACCTCAGCAGTCTATGAATATGCATCTTGACTCCTTAAGACCAACCACGATTTCAAATAGCTTCGATTCAAATTGGGCATCAATGGATCAGGTTATTTAACATTAACTGAGATGGCTGTAATTTTCATTTTGTAAGGCAACTGAGATATTAAATACTTTCCAGGAACCTGGACTACAGCTTTTGAGTTGAAGTCAGTATGCAGAATGTTTAACTTTAGGTATTATACTCAGTCCAGTGAGCATCTTGACATGTCTCTTCCAAGTTCTTTACCTGTCAGAAAGTGAAGGGCAGATGTCCTTGTAGAAAGATTCCACCTGCTACTTAGCCTAAACCAAACCTCTAAATGCAACCTGAATAAATAGCAATATCTTTTCTGCTAGTTTGAGGCTTTGCAGAAGGGTGAATACAGTCTTCCTAGTATTTAGCAAGTGGCTGTTGTCAGTGGATTGGATCTGGGTGACATCCCTCATTCCCTGAAGTTTAACATCTTGCCTTTCTATCTTTTTATTGAAGGTTTATGTAGTTTAAACCTTCCTTCAGGTCACAGCTTCCTTTTTCAGACAACGCAAATATGTCATGGTTCATAAAGTAAGGGACCAGGGTTTTTTTGGAGCTGAAAGTATCTCCCTAAAGGTTAGGTCTCTGAGAGATTCTTTAAATGCTGGCAAGTTTATTTGACAACGCTCTTTTGAAAATAATGTTTTCTGGTACTTATAAGGAGAGAAACTCAACAGTGTAATTAATGCCTTATCATTTTGAACTCATTAGCACAGAAACCTCTGCTACATTTGGCATGTCACTTGATGCTCTTGTTTTTGAATACAAAAACAGTTAAACTCGTGTCACACAAAACTCAGTAGCAATGACTAAATATAATTTCCAATCTTCTTCTTTCCCAAGGACAAGAACGGTAGTGTGGAACACAGCCAGAACTGTGGAGGTTCCCCCCTGGGAAGATGGGCCTTGGGAGTGGAAGCATGGTCGGGTTACACGGGGTTTCTAGGCTGCCTGATTCTATTGTACCTAAATCCTGTTCCTCACTGGTCATTTCAAATGTAACTCTGCCCAGAGAATCCTGTACGTAGGTGGGTGCTCACATGATTCTGGGGCAGTCTTTAGTGTGCAGTCTGTGCAGCAGTCTGTCTGTGCTAGGCCCAGCCATGAGGCTGTGAGGAAATAAAACATCTACAAACATCTATCAAGAATATTGTTCCTGATTCTTTCTACAGGCCAAAGCTGTCTGCCAGGGTAGATTGCAGAGACCCCACCGCAACAAGAACTAAGGCTCTTCCCTCGTGCAGCTGTGCTACCAGATCTCAAAGACTGATTTGTTGCACGTCCATGCTTGTAAGGGTGTAGTTGTCATCTTAATCCAGATCTTGTGATTGCTGGGCCCCAAACCATTGGGTTCTTTATCAAAGTCACCAAAGACACCCAGGACCGTGTTCTGAACTTTGATGATATGCAGGACGTGAGTTACAGAGTCTGCAGGTGGTAATGTTTCTGTGTAGGCATCTCTCTATTCAGTTCTCTACTGCAGCAACTTTTCCAGAGCATCACTGCCACTTGGTGGCTGTGGGTGCGTGAGGGTTTGACCAAGCAGAGAAGCTCTGTCTGGTGTCTTGGTCTTGGATGAAGCTTTTCAGTGCCTTTGAACTGAAAGAGGAAACGGATGTACTCCCTGCAGCAAGGACCATCTCCTTTCTTGTGTTATTTACGTTAGTTGCATCGTACTGGAAAAGCTGATCATGTTTCTTTTTGGCTGTACCTGATAACCAACAGATCCTCAATCTCCTAGGAAAAAACTCCAAGGAATATCTTGTATAGTGCTTCCTTGGTAATGCTCCAGAAAATTCTTTTGGATAAAGAGGGAAAATAACCAGCAGTTTGTTTGGTTGTGAATTTCATTATTAGCTTTGTGTTTGTGAACCTTGGGTTATTGTGGATGAAGATGACAGGCTGGTGCAGCAGCCTAACCCTCCTGATTGTGGTGGCAATGTACAAAGAAACACAGCTGGTGACTCCAGCCACAAGCATGCAGTACTCCCAGGTTATTCTTGTTTCTTCTATGGAAAGTGTACTGGGTTTCTTTGACGGCAAGATTATTGGGTTTTTATGAATTTGATCTTGGGAACCACTAGGTGAGTCCCCAAGGAAGCTGAGCAGATTGACAGCCACTTGCAGGGTCAGCTCTCTGTCAACAAATCTACCTTACTTCAGTGTTCACTGTCAGACCTTGTGTTGCTAATCTGGCAGTTTTATGTTTATGAAGTATGTAGTGCACTCAATGGCCTTCCCACCATGCATCTTTATGGAAAGAGTACATATGGGCTGGAAAAAGGTAGATTTAACACTTCCCTTTTTAAACAAGATCTTTCACTCTGTCCTTCTCAAGTTGTGTTAGGGGCTGAAGAGCGGACTGCTGCAACCAGGTATTATTGCTCACACAAGAAAACTTATGTCATGTAGTAAACACCTGGAAAATAATTGTATCTTTTTGCCCTCACAATGCAGCAGAACTTCCTCTTGTACAGCAGCGAGGTTAGGACGGGGACAAGTCTTTGTCACTTTGAGAACCTCATCCTCCTTAGAGGAGTGTTGACTGAGTGTGCCAGTGTATCAGACAATGCACATTTAGGCCATTGCTTATCAATGTAAGTCAAAATGAAAGAGAAGAGATGGGGCTGTGTGTGAGGTGTCTGTGTGTGTGGGGGTGTGTGTGTGTTTTTGCCTGCTTTGTGCCTCAAGTATGATTTTTTTTTTCAAATAAAAACCTGTAAAGAAAGGGGCTGATTTTAACTGTATCTTAACAAAAGCTTGCAGAAAATTTTTAACTTACCACCTTCATATCAACAGTCTGGACTGCATGATTTTACTAGTAGTTGATAAAAAATATATACTGTGCTTAAGTTTCATCTATGGGAAACGGAACTACACTCTTTCCTGTGTGGGCAAACATTGAAATGGAAAGACAGAGTATTGTACAAAAGGCTTGTCTTCTCTTCAGTGCTCTGGCATTTATCAAGAAAAGCTTGGGTAATATTGCTCTATCCTTTAGGTAATGTGCCCTTGATAGATTGCAAAAATTAACTGTAGTTAAGGAGTACAATAAGAAATGAGATGCTAAGTTCATTGCTGCAGTAATAAAACTGGTTTGAAGACAGCTTCTGCAATGGTATAATTGATGATTGTGTCATAGAATTTAGAATAAGCTGCCACTATTTCAATCAGCCTGTAAGGACAGTTATGCTGAAGCTCCTAATCAGAACGTTGTACAAGGCGGACAGGCCGCTCATCACAGTGAATTAGAAGCTATGCTTCAGCAAACAAAAACACACACAGGGTAACCCACAGCCATCTACACAACTCAGAGGAGATTAATATTTACTGCAAGTTCTTCTGAAACTTGATAAAATGTGTGGTCTGAAATCCAGGACAATATATCACTTTAATACTAGTAATGTACCTCAAGGAAATGTTTTTTTGTGTGGTGTTTTTTCCTTAGGGAAATATAGGCCAGATTGTATCATATTACAGGTTGTGTAGCTTTGAGTTCATTTTAATTTTTAACAGTCATCTGTTTTCTTCATCTACACATAAGTCATGCCACAGGAACATCTGCTGGTTCTTTTCTTTCTTCCTACTGACTTCAGTTTTGCATTTTTATATTGCAGTTTTGTTTCCATATGAGGGTCAAAGTCAGCTTGCTTGTTCAAAGAAGGGCAAGGGGAGACAACATGTTACAGCATTATGGCTGTGCTGGGTTTGACTATTTACACAGGTAACCTGGAAGTCAGTACCTCTTCCCCATGCTGTCCCTCTTGCCCTTGTCACAACCTGTGTCTGGGCTGAAAATCTTTTTGTCCCCTATGCTTAAAAACTCTCTTGGTTTCTGTGCTGATATGGACATAGAATAGTCGGTCCCTGTATTGTGACTTTGCAATACGGATTCTGTGCTCTGAGAATTTGGGCTGTCTGGTTTGCTCCTCAGGGTGCATCCATGAGCCACTGTGTGGTAGCAAATTTTACTTAGAATCTCACCAGCTGGTCAAGTCTGATGTGAATCTTGTGACAGAGGGCTGGAGAGATATCTTGGTTCCTATGAGATATTTAATAATTGGTAGGATTTTGCCTATGTTCTTTGTCTTTTTTGCTGTTCTGAATGGGAAAAAAGAAAATTAAAATTTGAATACTACTGCGGTGGGGTGTGTGTGTGTGTTTCAACGGAAATAAACTAAAGTGGGGACAAAAAAAAAAAAAAAAAAAGAAAACCTTAATAACAGCAGCTCAATTTTTAGTCCCAACAGACTTAACTAGGAGAAGGGAGTAAGAAGATCTGGGGCTGGCTGCCAGAGAAGAATTGCTGAGTGTAAACACTCCAAGGCATCTCTGAGTACTGTTATCATATGGAGCCCGACAGTATTTGTAATTTGTGACTCTGCAGCCAGGAGCAGTCTTGCAAGCAAGGAGTGTTTATTGTGGATTTTCAGTACGGAGAAAACTACAGCCAAGCTGACCAGAAAGACTGGAATTTCATCCCTCTGTCTCCCCTCCCCCTCTCTGCTTTCTCTCTGTCGCTCACTCATTGGATTTCTTTCTCTGCCAGCCTTTTAAAACAGAAATTACTGGGTCAGTGACATACATTTTTCCTCTTTTCCTAGTATGATCTCGCGTTCAGACTCCAGCAGAAACACTGCTACCTGTAAGTATCTTATTCAAGTTTGTTGTACACACTGAATGCTGTTGTGTTTGTGGTCGTAATAGTGCTTAACAGCTTGCAGAGTTCAGTTTCTTGCTGAATGTTGCAGCAGAGCAGCCAGACAGTAATTTTTGAGCTCGAATTGGATGAAAGCTCAGCTCTAACTTTGAGGAAAGCAGGCACTGGGCTTTGCCAGTGGTTTAGTAGAAGTTAACTTGAAAGTTTGGATTCCAAACAAGTTACTTTATCCTAATATTCAATTTGATATAGATTTCTCAACTATGCTGGCTTTTTCTCATCAGATCTAATAAAACTTTGTGGCTTTAACTTTTATAAACGCTTGGAAGAACTAAATAAGATTTCTTTGCTTAAAATTGTCTTATTAATGAGAGAAACTAGAAGAAATTTGATAAAAAGCACTGAAACATATGGTAAAAACTTTTGATACTAGGAAGCCTTTAAAAAGGATGTATTTCATTTAGCTGGGATGATTTGTTTTTTAAATGTGTGTTTTAAAATTGTACACTTATTTTGCAGTAGGGATCTGTCAGCATTTTTACATTTTCATATATGTTCAGACAGCTGACTCAGTTCATCTGAATTAGGCAGATGTTTATTAGCCACACATATGCATAAAAGTTAATGTGTGTTCCTTAACACATATGTACTTACAAAGGTTTTACATTTCCTGCTGATTTCTATGTATTTATCTGGAATCATCACCTTTTAGAGACAAGTCGTTGTCACTGTGTTTTGCTGAGATACTCCAAAAAATTCTGCACATAACTGTAGGCTTTGTCTTCAAATGGTTATTAAAAGGGGATTTTGCAAGTTACATTTTTGCTAGTTAGAGATTTCTACTGGTTTTCTACTGATTTCTAATCTCAGCTAATTTGGGATTGCACTTCACCTCATGTAAAATGCATCTTTGCTGTTGACATATGTCCAAGGTGTAACTGCATACAGGGTGTTATCTGCCATTCCTTAACTCAGCAAATACCTTGCCAAATACTTAGCTTCTTGGTGACGTCAAGGATACTGTAATCCATGTTTGTAGTGCATGGAACAAAAGAATTAAATAACAAACAGTCCAAGGGGTGCATGTGTTAAATGCACATTCTGAAGTGACAACCCTCTAATTTAATAGCTCGTGATCCTCTTATAGCCCTGGGCTAGATTTTAATTGCTGTAATAATATTAATCTTGTTTCCTAGAAATCATGGAGAGCTCTTACTTGCTTTCTTTACATCCATCCTCAAAAAAATCTATATGTTCTTTCTGTTTCTTGCAAACTTCTTCTGGTATTCATTAAAACAAATCAATCCAGCTTCCAACCCACAACAATCATTTTCCATTATCCCCTTCCAGCTTTGCAAAAGAATAGGGCAATTTTGATTCATATGTTCGGGGAAATATCCCAGGCAGCCAGAGATTTTGTCACATACAGAGAAACCCTTGAAGTCTCACCCAAATCCCAATGAAGGCTTTGGGTGTCATTGAGACTTGGCTCAAGGTCACTAGTAATTACAGGTTCTTTAGTCAAGTTTTAGGAACTAAAGCCGAGACTTATTGGTGCTGTTTCAGGTTTTATTGTCAGTTGTTTTGTGTTGGTAGATAGCTATCTAAACAATTTGGATTAATCTTTTACTTACAGCAATTTAGCTCTCCACAGAATCAGACTCACTAGTTGTTAATGTTTGTAATTAACCATTGCGTCATTTCTCACATGTGCACCAGCAGCCCTGAGGGAAAACTAGTTCTGGCACTTGGAGGAAATTTTTAACAAACCGCTTCTAAAGTTCACGGAAACCCTGCTCTACATTGTCCCCAGTTTGGTATGGCCCTCTGCCAACTCTACAGAGTCACACTCACTGCCTCTTCAGAGGCCCCTTCCCCCTGTGCCTTCCCCCCGGGTTCATCTGCAGATGGGCAGGAGTTGCCAGCGGATGAGTGGCTCCTTAGAGTTCCCCTTGCCACGTGTCCCTTGTTCAGCGCCTTGGGCACATCTTCGGGACTTCTTTTCCAGGCTTCCAATTCTCAGAGTCAGCTTGGACAATCTACATGGGAAAGGAGGTCTCTTTACTCGTTACCACATTTTTTATACTAGTATGGGTTTGTATTGGATCTCAGGGGAATTACTGGACAGTTGACAGGGTATAATGTAGTGTTTTGCAAAAATACACAGGTAATTAACCTGGTGATCAGGTCAGATGGCTCTGTTTTTTCAGCTTAGAGTCAGCACATGATTTAGGATAAGAGGGATGTCTGAAAGTAACTCCCACATCTTTCTCCAAGAAAAGCCTGTTTTATGGCAAGTCTGGCTTCAAAGTTACATCAAGCAACTCAGGCCCTGATTAGTTTCTTAAATATATCTGGAAGGACTCCATGAAACCCGTTCTACTGCCTATGTTCACTGTATCTTTTTTTCCCCCTTCTTTTCTAATAACTAATGTGAATTTCCCTTGTTGCTGTTTTAGTGGGTTTGTGTGTCTCTTCCTTGTGCTCCAGTCACTCTTCTGTTAGAAGTCTAAAAATAAGCAATAAGGCCTCTCTTCTTCAGGATGAACAAATCCAGCTGTGTCTGCCTCTCCTCATAAATCATGTGCTTTATCCCCACTGAGGGATAACAACTAGTATATGATATATCACTGAACTGACTTGATTGCTCTACTTCTGGGACCAAAGCTGGTAGCTTTCTGTGGGCTTATATTCACCCAATGCACCTGGAGTTGTGTCAGGTGTTTTTGGCATACAGGCAGACCCTTAGAAAGCTGATGAGAAAGCAGCTTAATTTTGCAGTACTGATTCTCCTTCTGTGTTGCTAATGAATACCATTATTTCATTAGGCCACTAAGTATATCTGGAATATTGTGGTGCTTTTGGAATTAAATAGTGCCTTAGCTGTATGTCCATTCTGGATACACAGGTGACATGCCAAAGATTAGCAGAGTGAATCATATTCAGCTGTGTTATTAAGGGCAGCAAAGTAAGGAGATTGTAAGGAAGTCCGAAGCAGCCACAAAACGTGAGAGTGGCATCACTAGCAGTTGTCTATCTGCTGAAGAGCAGCGCACTGTCCCTGTCAATTAGCATAAGTACCATGTAGCACACACGACTTCACTGAAGAAACAACCTTCTTTATGAGTAGGGAGGATGTTAATATCATGGCACTCACCCCGAAACCTTCTCATTTTTATTGTCATTATGTACTGAAAGGATCCCTTGCCATTTCATTTTGTTATGATTGGATAAGTGATTGGGAAAGTTATACTTCCCAAGATCTTCACTTGGCCACCTAAGGAGATAGTCCTACAGCATCCAAGTAGAGGCCAGTGGCTGGAACACATGGGGCAAACACATAAACAGTGATACAGGAGCTGTATCGGGATGTTAAAGCAGTCGAAGCAAGACTGTAACACACAGTGAGAATAGGACCGAATTTGTAGCAGAGAATATCTCATACACCCACCATGAAACTGATCAAAATGGTCCTGACTCCTCTTGTAGACTTTCTGATCTGTTTTTGATGCAGGGTAAGAAAGGGCAGCATAGAAACCTCTACCTGCACCTGAGGTTTATAGCTGCACTCAGTGCTGGGATTTATGGGGCAGGCACCAGAAACAGACAAACATGGGCTGTAACAGAGTCAAGGTGCAGACATCTCTGCATGAATGCCATTTCTGAACTGGTCATGAGGCTATCTCTCAACTATAACGTGGTTTTGTGGTAGCTATCCATGTGGGAGTGGAGAAAATAAAAACTATTGGGCTTTAATTTTATAATTTCTGATGAGGTGCCCTGTAAGAAAATGCCTGTGAATAAAAAGCTATTATGCACCATAAATCTATGCCTCAGCCTGCTATTATGGAGCAGAGAGTTATGGGCACTGTCATGAGATGTAAACCACAGGGTTTATGTGTCAGAGTCATTAAATGCCTCCAGCACTTTGCCAGGTCCTAGTCTGAAACTAAAATTTAGAATTATTTTTTTATCTGAATATTCAACTATTCATTTCATGCCTTTTCCACTGGCTAGAATTCTACATTTTCTCTCAGATTTTCTTCAGATGCGTATGGCTTTAATGTTTTAAACCAAAATGGAAAGACTTTCAGATAAATACCTAGAAAACTAGACTTAAAATTTGCGTCCCAGACTACACATTCAACATACATCTAAGTTTACACGTATGTGACTCAGTGTATTCAACCTTGAATCTGTGGTGAAGTGAGTGGAGCTGTCTTGTTTAACCTTAGGAAGCGAATAATTTTACAGAATTTCTGAATGGCCAGTTGTTTTTCAGTGAAATTTAAAACTGGGTGGATATATGCATCCATTATAGGCTGTTCAGAAGGTCATTCTGCTGCAAACACTTGAGGGAACACTTACCTGTTAAAATCAATGAAGAAAACAGAGATACAAGGATTTGTTTATCAATTCACTTTCAGGAAATTTCACTGTTGGTCGTAACATTGTGGCAAATAAGTAGTCAGGGCATTAAAAATTTACAAAAACTAAAGGGATGTTGACACTTCATTGTCTTGGAATTCTTATGATCACCTCAAATTTAATTAAATCAGTATCACTTCCTATTCTTTGGGCTGCAGATTCAGTTACTTTGGAGGATTGTAGAAATTAGGCTCTTAAAAGGATTTCCATAGTGCTTGTTTAATGTCAGAAGAAAAATTCTTTTATTATGAGGTTATAAACATGAAAGATGAAGATTAACTGTAACTAGGGGCACGAGAAACTTGTGTAGTTTATTCTCTGTATTATCTTTTCTTCTTTATTGCCATTGATTTTTTCTCAGATTTTTTTTTTTTTAAAGAAAATTTACANCAGCTTTGTCATGCCATATCACATGTTTCTATGCCGCTGTCCCGGCACAGTTACTTACCGTAGCAGGAAGAGTAGAGAGGCACTGGAAAGGTGTTTTCAGCTAGAGGCTGATTTTTTTTTCCATGCCTCCAGTGGCAGAGAGAAAATAGATTTAACAGGAGGCCACCATCCCTTCATCTCACTTTCTGGTATATTTAATCTGAATGAGCACCTTTGCACTTTCACAAGGAGCTCATGCTCTTTTATTAGTATCTACTCAGTCCTGCAGTTAAAAAGGTCAGTAACAAAGGATCCTACACAGCAAGGGTTTGCACATGCATACAGACTAAAGGTGCCTGGCATGGGGAGCTGATCCATTGAGGAAGAACTCTCATTGGCAGACAGCTAATTTTCTGAGCTTGTGTGCACTGAATGCTATTCAAAGGTGAAGTCAAGCTGCTGCTTGAAATGAACTGCAATTGTCAGAAATGGTGGAAGGTTTTGTGCATCTGTTTGTTGTTTTGTTTTTATCCCTATAGTTGCTCAATGCGTTATAGCAATTTTTTTCTTTTTTTTTTCTTTCCAGGATTAACAAACCTTGAAAGGACTCTGAGAACACATTCATCATTTTGTCAGGCTTCACCGATGAATTTTATAAGAACTTAAGGGTATTTTAAAAGGATCCTGACCAAATTTCAGTCAAGGAGGGCCTATTAATAGAAAACATATCATAGATTTTTACCTCTGACTAATAATGCCTTCATTATATAGTGAAATTCTGCTGGTGGAGAAAGAAGATTCCTTTTGTTAAGAAATTTTTTCACTGGTGAAAAAGACTGGCACCCCCTTATAATATGAAGCCCTTTGAGAAAAGCTGGTTGTTTCTACTGCTGCCTGTCATGTTAAGAGTTGTGTGCTCTTCCTTTATTAGTTTGAACCTTGGGGTGAAAGTGATGAAGGGACAGTCTGTCTTCCTGTCAGAAGAAGACCTCAAGTTTTCCATCCCCAGAGAGAAGGATGTCTGCAAAGTAGAAGTTGTGACTAATGAGCCAATAACACAGAGGGTTGGGAAACTAACTCCACAGGTATTTGGGCTCTGTTTTGCTGCTTTGAGTGTTGGTGTGTGCAGGTCTGGGAGAAGTTAAAAAGAGCTGCTTTATTGATTCTTGTTTTTCTTTTGGGTAGTGACTAAAAGGCAGGAAGGTCTGTGAGATTCAGCCTTTTGCTTAAATAGATATCTGGCAGAGAATTGCACCCCTGAAATCCAAAAGCTGAGCTCAGTAGCACAATTGCACAGAAGTGAGTCCGGTCAGAGTCTCCTTTCACAAGTGAAGAATGGGTATTTCAAAACTTTCAGCTAGGAGATACCCTCCAGTCTCTCAGCTGCTTATTCTTCTCCCATGAGGGTAACCAGTGCCCCTCGGGTAATGCATAGCCCACTACAGCACTCTGCATTTTAGTCACGGAGCCACTACTTAAGGAGCAATTAAGAAAAAAATAATCACATACAATAAGCACATTGTGTACACCATTGTTTGTTCTGCTCTGCAACAGCCAAATTGTTAGCAGATGGCAAATACATTATAACTTCCCTGTTTTCTGTGAAAATGTCAAGCTTGGAGGAATAATGAAATGTATTTCACATATTACCATTCTGCTACTCATCTGCTTTACAAATTGTCCGACCTGAGTTATGGCAGGAAGGAGTTGAAAGTGGTTTTCATGAAGATATTATAGCCAGAAGATGAATGGTGTTAATGAACCATAGCCAATGAGGTTTCGGCTTTTTGAAAAATTCTGGTTTGTGCCACAGCATACACTTCTGTGTGTTTGTATATGAATATAGTTTTAAACCTACTCTCCAGGGTTTTTGGTGGCTTCTGTGAAGATAGGTGAAGGAGCACTAGTATCAATAGATTTTTCAAAACTTCTGTCTTGGTCATCACTATTATTTTTGCAGACCACTGACAAGTACTTCAGCTGAATCAGCACTCCTAAGGAGCAGAGGCATGCCAGGGAAGACAGGAGGTGATGGACAGGACAATGTGTGATCTTCTCTAGAGACTGGCCCCAGGAAGTGTAGTGCATCTGCTGAGGCTACCCCAGGGCTTGTTTTCTTCCAGCACAGGGACACTGACCATAGTACCCCACCTCTATTTCCCCATTATAAGTTGGTCCTTGATTCATATGAACATAGAATCATTAAGGCTTGAAAGATCTCAAAGAAAATTGAGTCCAACCACTAAACCAGCACTGCCAGGTCCACTACTAAACCACGTCCCTAAGCCCTACATATACACAATTTTTCAATGTTTCCAGGTATGGCGATTCCACCACTTCCGTGGGGCACCTGTTTTAATGCCTGACCAACCTTTCGGTAAAGAAATTTTTCATAATATCCAGTGTAAAGGAGAGGAGAAAAAGAGGGCAAACCTCTTCAGTAGGCAATCTGTTTGGCTGAGGAGTGATTTTGCTTTCAATTTCTGCCTCAGCCTCCATCTGCAGTAGGATCCAGGTATTTTGAAATAGCTGTTTAGTCCCACGTAACCCAACATGTTTCAAGCACATAGTTAGAGGCCCTTTTCAAGAGATCCCAGGAGATGTGCATTCACTACACCTTGTTTTCCAAATAACTTCTGCTCTCCCAGCACCACTTCTGTTCAGCAGCTGTTCTTTCATGGCCCTGAATGTGTGCTCAGGCAGTTGAGCGTGGCTCATGGAAGCTGCAGGCACTTATGTAGAGAGAAGAGCTCTGCTGGGCAGGTGGCCCTAGGGGACCAGGTTGGAGAGAGGCTGTGCCTACTAGTGGTGCCTGAGCTTTCACCATTCCTGACAAAAGGTACCAGAGTCCAGATCTCCTTGTGCCACTCATGATCTTTCTACAGGAAATTCTGCAGCCAGAAAATGTCTCTGGTGTGGTGTGGTTTACTACCATTAAAGTGAGTAATGTTCTAGGAATGTATGACAATTTAATTATAAATTGTAATTGAAAAGCAGTTGAAGTGGAAAAGAACAAAGCTCAACAGTAATTAGGAAAAGATTTAGATTTCCTTTGTCTTACCCAGTGAATTTATAGATAATTAGACTTGCCTGTTCATACAAAAGGAAAACATATCAGGAAACATATACCAGATGTTTCTTTTTGCAAAGCAGATTGTGTCTCAATACACATATAAACTGACTGTCAGTCAGTGTTAACAAATCTTTGTGGAAAGATTCTAAATTTTCCATCCCCTTGTTATCAATTAAGATGTGGAACTAATGATGTCTTAAAAATAAAGACATTAATCCTTTGATATGATTGGACCCAGTGAAATACATCCCAGAGTCCTGAGGGAACTGGCTGATGTAGTTGCAAAGCCACATTCCACAATATTTGAAAAGTCGTGACAGTCAGGTTAAATCCCAGTATCCAGACTAGGAAAAGGGAAATACAGTACCCATCCTTAAAAAGGGTGGATCTTTCCTGGGAGTTATTGACCTGTCAGCCTGCCCTCTGTGCCTGGAAAGATCATGGAACAGCTCCTCCTGGAAGCTGTGCTAAGGCACACGGAGGACAGGGAGGTGATTTGAGACACCCAGCAGGGCTTCACCATGGGCAAGTTCTGCCAAACCAACCCAGTGGCCTTCTGTGATTACATCGGCGGGCAAGGGAAGGGCTACGGATGTCATTTCTTTACAGAAACACCAGACCTCTGTAAAGCCTTGGGCATGGTCCCCCACAACATCCTTCTGTAACCAAAATCCTATTGACTTTGAGGGATCTATGCTGATTTATGTCAGTGAAGAATCTTAGTTTCAGTGTACAATATTAAGCTTCTGAAACTACAATATGAGTGGGTTTTGTATATAATACACTTTTCATTTCTTTAAGATAACATACCACAAAACTACTTCTTAATTTTATTTTCCATTTTTGTATAATGTCACATAAGACTATCCAATTGATTAGTTAACTATCATGTTCCTTTATGTTAGTTTGTACTAAGAAAGAAAGGACATTAAATAAGAAAAATACATATTTGTTTGTTTTGTTTGAAAAAAAGCAGAGCACATTTCTATGGCATTTGAAAATAATACACAACAGAACAGACACAACATAGTCAAAACCTTCATCATATGAGAGGAATTTTGTTTTCCACGAACTGTTCTTGTCCTTCCTTCCTAAGCAGTCTCAACAAACAAAATCAAGCATATTTTCCATAATACCATATATTACAGATTATTCCAAGAGGTTAATCCATGTATATGTGTCTGAAAATAAAAAACCACATCATTAAAAATAAAAACAGACAAAAAAAAAAAAAAGGAAAGACTTTGTACAATGCACTTCTTGATGAAAGTTAAAAGCAGGCAATAAATTTAAAAATTGCTAAGAATATAGAATAATTATCACATTGTTTGAGCATCTGAGAATAACTTCAGTGGATGTGGACCCTTTCACTAATAATGGAAGCTGAGAAATGCTAACTATTCTTTCATTATAGAAGGATGTAAGTTTTGTTCTGTGTAATGGCTAGAAAGAAATGAAGTTCAATAGTTCTTATATCCTTTAGCATAAATCCAAAAAGTGGTCATGAGGTACTTCAGTTAACTATGCATTAACAATTAATTTAGAATGAAATTATTGCATAATTTTTACACTGAAAGTCAGAGCATCCAAAGATTTTCTTTATGAGCGACACCTTCTGTCAACATTTTAGAACCTCCCTAAAGTCCCTCAGCCATTTCACCATCCTCCAAAGTGGTTGGGGAAACAAAGACAATTCAAGAGAGGCACTTCATTTTCATGATTCTTTTGTCATATGTTAAAAAAATTACTGTCATTAAGAAATTACCTCTTCTTTTTTTGAAAAAAAATGTGACTAGTCAGTCAGCCATATATGTATATTAATTGCTATTAGTTATGGCCTCATTAGGTCTACTAGTGAATGTTGAACAGATTTCACTTTAGTCTGTGAAAGTTGATATAACCACTTGTGAATACTGCCCCTAAAAAATACAATCAAAACTACATTAATAGTCATAGTAAAATGCTTAGGAAATGCAGTGATTTTGGTTTCTTGCTGGCTAAAATATGCCTTTTCTCTCTATAGTTACAAAACATGGGTATTCTCCACCCTCCATGGGCAATGTAGGGATTCCTTGTTGTCAAAAGGATAACACAGACATAGTCTTAACAATGCTAGGAACGTTCAGCTGGTGTTTCTGTAAAGCAACACCACTGCATGGGAATTATAATTTGCTAGTCTTGCAAATTGCAGTATTTGAGAACATGAAAATTGTATGATCCAAATCCCTTTTCTAAAGAATGACAGTGTCACAGTTCTGCAAAGCAATTTTTTTTCTGTTTGTGTCAGGCATGTTTCCTCAGTGCCGTGCTTTCACAAGTCAACCAGCCATTAAATAAATCAATCTGCCTGCAATAAGTGTCAGGCTTAGATGGTTAAACCGTGGCCAGACAAACTCACAGATTTTGCCTGTATCCAGTGTGTTGTAAGCATTAGTCTATTTTGAATTAGCTGGTAGGGATAACACAGACATCTGCTTGCTTTTGTGAGGTGGATTACACTGATTTTGGGGCCAGATGTTGGTATGGCACAGAGATGACATCTGATCTAGAAAAAAGCTACTGGTACAAAGTCAGTATCACAAAAATAGAGAACAAAGATGAGTTAGCAACCTGTCTAATAGAGAAATTTCACTGGGTTGTGTTTTTGTAGTCCATTCATAGTAGCCATAAAGCAAGATTTACTATATGATCAAGCTATTGCCACGAGCAACTTTAAAAGTCAATAAGTCTCACATTATAATCCTGGAACTGCTGGCTTTTCAGCACCACTGCAGTTGTTTGTACTGCTGGATACACCTACATCCTTAACTCCAGAGGCTGCAGTGGTAAAGAAGATGAGGTTAAACTATTTGTTGTTCTGGGGAGGAACTTGGCAACCTGAAACAATCACATATGACCACTGCCCTTCTGATTGTGGAGTGCTAGCAACCCCATGTTTAAATGATTGCTCTGACTCTCACTGGGAGACTACAGAACTGGTGAATAGCTATTCACAGAAATTAACTACATACAAAAAATTTCCTCAGTCTGATATATTCCGGGCACTCAGGGAGAAGTGGAACAGATGCTGTGTAGACTTGGCAGTGTAGTATCAAGTCTATTCTTTCTCCTTCGTAGGTTTTTGACTGTCACTTCCTTCCTAATGAAGTCAGATATACCCACAATGGATGTCCAATTTTAGATGAAGACATGGTCATGCTTAGGCTGTACAGGTAAGGAGCAGCAGGAGATCACACGTCCCTGTTACGAGGAGCCCAGCTGACCTCAGGAAGAGCTAGCTGTCCTTTTTTTACAGTTAAAGCATGTTCTGCTGTACATGTTGTAACTACTTAGATCCAGTAGCTGCATTATTTGTCAATAAGTGACCATCTGTTTACAGAAACATTTCTCACCATGTACTGCAGATAATGCCCATTTAATGTGTATTATGTATTGCTTGCTTATTACAGAAAAACTGACTTTTCATTATGCTATGGGAAGTGACAACAGAACTTTCAGAGTACTGCATATTCTCTGCTGTCCTGCTGATCTGGACAGACACTCTCACATATACACTGCGAGTAACCTCTTCCTTCACACAGACACCCTGCTTACAGGAATGGGGATTTGGGCAGCAGGGTCTGGATTCTGTCGATGCAAGGCTTGAGCACACAAGAGAGAAAGGGGTTCAAGTAATTCAATTTAGAAGGTGAGGACAGTGCCCAAATCAAAAAGCAACAGAAGATGGGATGAAGCATAACTAATTTTCTTCTGTCACTTGCAGGTTTACAGAAACTGAAACGTTTGTAGAAACATTCACCCTCCATGTGCAGTTACTTGAGCCAGACTGTAACATCATAAAAATGCGCTCCCATGCCTTGGAGGTCCCTGAGTACCATGGTCTGTCCAGAGTGATTGACAAGAACGTCCTCACCTTTGATTATGACAGGAAGATAAACCTGGATTGCACCATTTCCATAATCTCTTCGGAAACTCACTTGCCTGCTCATGGCCAGCTTGTCACCAGGAAAGTGCAGCAAGAGCAGTTTCATGGAGATCAGCCATGGAGCTTCTTCCCTGGCACTAGTATGATGTGCTTTAGTTGTTTGTACTAGCATGTTCAAAGAGACCCAGCAGATTAAGTCTGCAGCAGTGGGTTGTTTCAGGTGTGCTGTGTAAGGCTGGGTGTGAAGGTTAATCAACAGCTTGAGCTGTCACGGGCATGAAAGGGACATGAAATTTTTGTGAGGCACAATGCAGATCACAGATCTGGGTCAATAATGCCTTGACTGGATTCTGTTTCTGGCTGCTAGACATGTGGACCAATGTGACAGCTTCGTGAGCCAAGACTGGCTAGAAACAGCACAGGTAGTTGTTGGAGGCAGCACCTAACCAAGACACCAAGGGAGGATGGAGTTAGGAGATGTCATTTGAAAACAAAGTCCTGTAGGATAAATTAAGTCAGGAAAGGAGCCCTCCTTCTCATCACACTCACAGTTACTTTAGCTACATGGGCACGTTCCCCATGTTGGTTTCTGCTCTGAAAATTGTTTCGCTGTTGCTGTTATTGGGTTACAGAGAACAGCCTGGGAGAGCAGTGCAGGAATGGGAGCTGTACACTGGGACTAGGAGTCATTAACAACAAAAGAATGAGCTGTGAAGAATTTCTGAGGATGGGCATTCAGTATCGACACCTTGACCCCCCCTCGCCTGACACTGATTATATTCCTGTGAGGCTGGATCTTTCAGACAGCAGAAGCAAAACTCTGCACAAGGTAGATTTTTCTGCAAGTTTATAATATCTGATTGTCATCCTGTGCTTTTTCCCCTTTGTTTGTTTTTTCTTTTTTATCCTTTTCACATTTGAAGAGAGATAGGCATCCTTTAAGTTTTTTTCAGGTCTTAGAACTTTGCCAGCTAAGCAAATGAAAGGCATTATCTCCATGCCTCTATGATTAGACCATTATGGCTATAGAGAAACACCTCTGGTTGATTACTGTCAGACATAAGTAGTTTATCCTGAAAGAAAAATTAATTTTGGCATAATTCCACTATTTTTATACAGCATGATCTGCACTGACTTCAGTATATACAGTAATTAATAAGTTAAAAGCTCTGTGAACATATTCAGTTAATAATAATTAATGGCTTGTGCATGTTTCTGTCAGATAAAGTTATTCATTAAACTCGCATCAAATTAAGTAAGTTGTTTCAGCCCCAAATTAAGGACAAAAATAAGACTAGTGAACCTGAAAGTCATATTCATGATGTCTCAATATTTACTTTGGGCATTTTCTAATTAAAATGTTTCAATTTTTTTTTTTCAAAATAATTATTGCTTTGACATGTACCCCAATTTGCTATGTGAAGCTAAAAGAAATTGGATTTATTTTTTTGCTTTAATTTGCCTTTTTAGTTGTCTCGTTTTTCCTGTTGTAGACGGAGTATGCGTGGCTCCCTGTTCAGATTAAAGGCGCTGTTCCCAACCGGATACCCAAAGCTGCCCCAATGGCTAAGTTCATCCTGGAAGTAGATCAATTTATTTTAACCCCTATTACAACCACAACCATTGATGCTGAAGACAATGAAACTCCAAAGTCCCTGCTTGTATTCAACATTACCAAGCCACCTCCACAGGGTTTTATCACTCACCTATCTGACCACACAAAACCTGTTGGCTCCTTCACATGGAAAGATCTCAATGACATGCTCATTGCTTATCAGCCTCCAAATAACAGCCACACAGAGAGGAGGAATTATGAGGTAACAGTGAAATGTTTTCACTGGTAACAGTGCGAACATTTGCTGGTCTTCACCTCCTTAAGATTAAGTAAGATGTAAATAAATGTAATCATATATAATGGGTATTTTTCAGAAAAAAAAAGTTTTTAAAACGTTATGCAATGCAGGAGCAGAGGTAAAATCTTATACCACTTTCTCCTATGACACACCAGCTTAACTAACACAAAATAGATGTTTATTGCTCACTACATAAGAATTTCTTTGTACTGAAAACTTTTTAGTCCCTCTGGCTGAGAAATATCTAAGCAGGATTTTTTTTAAATAAGAGGAAAAGTGAAATAACAGTACTTGTAGATCTAACCAAGAGCCTTTGGAAATATCAGTGGTGCCTTTTCCACACAGCTTTTGTCCCCGCCTGATGTTACTGATGCCTGTGACCTGTGCAGAGGTGACATATTTAAAGTCATGAAAGATGGACCAGTTAAGGGTTAGGATTGCTATTTGGCCTTACAGCCTACCTGCTGTGAAAATGGTGATTTAGGGATAGCAAAAAGGGACTCCCAGCAGTTCCTGCTGGGAGTAATAGAAGCATGTCACTAATGATGCAAATGATGAATGAGATCAGGCTCTTGAGTAAGTTACAAAATAACTGTCTGATAAGATACTTAAGGAATTATCCAATCGAAGCAAAATGGTTGGTACTAATGTAATAAAATCAAAAAAATAGAAAATCAGAGCAAGGTAAGATGAGGAAAGGGTTGCCTGGAAAGCAGGAGCAACAGTAACAGTAACTGGCAGCTGATGCTGACAAGGTTTGTTTCATTTTTTTTCTTGGCTGTCACAAGAACCTCCCTGCCCTGTTTCCATAGTGTGAGGACCAGGCATCCAAAACATCTGCTCCTTGAGTCCCTCATCTCTGTTCTGCTTTCAGCGTTGTTTGAGTTCAGGTTCAAGAATTTGACAGTTCTGGGGTTTGACAACTCAGGAGTTCTATTATTGGGTTTTTTTAAATTTTATTTTTTCTATATCAGAGCATATATATTCTATCATATCTAGTTTTGGTCCTACACTTCTTAAAAGAGCAGGAAACGACTCCTGCCTTTTTATTATTACTAGTTTAAAAAAGCTCTATGTTCATTGCTGAGTTCACTGTACCCCAAACAAAAACGAAAATTCCACACACTATAGACTAAGTTTCACATAATTCACTGCAAAGAGTGAAGAAGGCAGATATTCAGTTTTGTGCAGAACTTCCATGGCTCTTTTTAGAAGCTAAATCAAGTTTTGTTTATTAACATGTTATCAGAAGCCTGTAAGATCTCTCAGGAGACAATGCACTATATGTGTTTTGAAGTACATTTGGTTTCCAGTTTTCAATAAGCAGCTTATCTGTTTTCATGACAGGTGGAGTTTGAGGTTCATGACTTCTACTTTGAAAGAAGTTTACCAATCACTGTGCATCTTTCTATCAGAACAACAGATACAAATGCCCCTCGGGTTTCATGGAATACAGGTGAGATCTCTTGTGCTAAGTTTATTTTGCCTCAGAATTAATAACATTTTGACACACATATTTGACAAAGCTCTAAAATTCAGATTTACACCTGTAATCTAAGGATCATTAAACTGAAGGAGCATAAGTCTATTTTCCCCCCATCTCCATTTTGGAGGGAACATGTTACAAAAACTTGAAAAGGATCTAATCTCTTAACTGGAATGAAAAATAAAGAAAAAACGGAGTTACAGGAAAAATGGGATTTATTTATATAGCATTTTCTTGTAGAATGAACTGTACATAAAAAAGTAGAAATAATAAGGGCAAATATATGATGGAATAAGAATAGTGGGCTAGCATGTGGGAAAGACCAAGGCTTGTTGGTATTGTTAGAGTTGGTAGTGTGCAATAATGAACAGCTGGGAAAACAGGGCATGATATACCACCAGACATTTAAAGCGTGGAAACCTTACAAGGTTAAGGCTAATTCAAATAGATTTATAATGCCTGCAGTGGAAAGGGAACAGAGTCTCTCATCTAGAGCGCATCAATATTTAATCATCAGAAGGGAAAGGTATAAGATCAAACATGTCTAGAAGTTAACACCAGGGAAAGTGCAGTTTCCCTACAGTAGAAAAGGAAAGGAGCTGAGAAGGAGGTACCTAATATCTTCCAGAGAAACCCCACCAGAAATGACTGTCTGAGCAAAATGAAGGAACACAGTCTTCAGTGATGAAGATCAACATACATTTTTAAATGCAGACTCACTAAAGAAGCTAAATGCCCAGTTTCAGACAGTGTGAGATTTCAAGTGCAATCCCCCTGTTGGTGCAAATGTCCAGAAATATTCCTCATTAGATTACCAGATAATTGGAAACCAGATGTCAAGGAAACTTTCCTGCCTGACCTTTCAGATGCCCCTCTCTGTGAGCCACACTTGCACCACCCAAGACTTTCACTTCTGGGACTGAAGCCCCTTCCCAGCAGGTGGCTCCAGTGACCTGATGGATGTCCCGCTTGACTTCCCACGCTCACCACATGCACACTATCAGACAGCTTTCTGTTACTGGCTCAATCTGGATTTCCCATACCGGAATCCTAGATCTCTGTTTCCTTCACGTAATTTTACTGTGGTGCAGCAACACAAAACCAGCTCAAATTTGCTGTCTCCAGGGAGGGACCCTGAATAAAGGAATTCTTGACTTTTATACCCCCATAGTCTGTCTGTACTTGTTCCAATGATGATATTTGTTGTTGCACATCGGGTCCTGCAGTCTCTGGGTGACCAGCCACACTCTGTGTCCTTTTTTTAAACACAGGGTCCACGCCCATTCATGGTTCTTTGCCTGGGGCTCCAGGTATTTCCCCCTACCCAGGGCACAATGTGCGTCTTGCACATGAAGCTACCTAAACTAGGTGCATTCTGCAACATCAGAGTTGGTTATTTCTCTGAAAAAGATTCCTTAAAGGCAGTGAACTAATTCAAGTGTGTCAGAAGCTGCTATCAGACTTTTAGGTGGCATTAGAGTCATAATATTTTAGAAGTACTAAGGTTGAAAAAGACCTCCAAAATGATCAAGTCCAACCTTCACCTGAATACCACCATGCCCACTAAATATATCGTGAAGTGCAATGTCTACTTGTTTTTTGAACACTTCCAGGGATGGTGACTCCACCAATGCTCTGTGGAGGTTGTTCCAAAGCCAAATCACCCTTTCAGTGAAGAAATTTTTCATAATATCCAATCTAAACCTCCACTGGAATGCCTTTCACAGGTGGATATGTAGATAGAATTAAATATTCTGGGGTTTTCTCCTGGTTTGAAATACCTTTAGAAGCATTAAATGCTGACAGTGATGTAACTCTCTGCTCTTTGCAGGCCTCAACCTCCTAGAGGGGCAATCCCGACCCATCACATGGCAACACTTCCAAATTGTAGACAATGATGACATCCAAAATGTTCGCTTGGTCACAGTTGACGGCTTACAGCATGGGCGGCTGTTAGTGAGAGGTAGGTCATTTCAACTCGAGACTGGAAAAATCTCCTCTGTGATTAAACAACAGCTCTGCTCCCTCTGCTGACCACCTTCACCTGCTACAACCGTGCTAGGCATGGGTATTAAAACAGGAATGGCCAAAAATTCACTTTCCTAATGTACATTTACATTCCAAAGGTGAAATTTAAAGAAATCTGCTATGCTTTCATTGAGAAACATGAGGAGAAACACAGTCAATAAATTTTCAGTTCTTACATTTTTGCTTGCAGATGTTAAGGAATGCCAAGTGATTTTGATTTGTTGGCAAATACAGACAACATTTGGATATGGTTGTTACTGGCAGCTTTAAGGTTTATTTTTTACTTTTTTTTTTTTACTTTTTTTCCAAAAGTGGAAATTAAATTAGACTTCTAACTCATTAGCCTTCTGCATTATCAATATTACCAGTTTTGCTCTGCAGCCCATGAGCTGCCACAACGCTTGGGAAAGAGGTTATGTAATGGAAATCACTCTGCTCTTGGTAGATGTTGCCACTATCAATGCTGAGTTTTTTGACAGTCAGATGTGTTCATGTAAAATGCCTAACCTAAAGACACAAACCAACTATTTAAATAAAAGGGAAAGGTGGTGTTTCAAATATAGCAAACATAGAAACTATTCTATGAAGTAAATTTAAGTTAGGAAACTCCTGCAAAGTAGTCCAGTGTCTGAAAGATCATCCTCCTGCAAAGCTACAGGCAGGAACTGTGTGGTGTCAGCAGTGCCAGGTGGGCTCAGCCCCAGAGACAGTGTTAGGGGACTGTGCAGCCCTGTCTCCTGGTGGCACTGCTGACCTCGCATACTGAGTTTGAGGGATTCTCAGACTACCATGCACCAGCCAGAGGTGGATATTTCATCTCCAGTGACTGTGCCCTATTGTCTTTCACCTGTCTGCACAGGTACGTGCCAAGGAAAACATCACCACAATTTTTGGCAATTACCTATTTTTGTAAAACCTTAGAGGAATGCTTGGCTTTTTTTTCTTGGTGGCCCTGGGGATATCACACATTTTAGTGCCAGCTTGCGGTTCTTGAGTCCTGTAACTTGCCTGAATATTTGTCTGTACGCAAAGCACTTCCAGTGAAGCAGAGGTGTCTTATTACAGACAATAACCTCAACACACCAAAATCCCCACATCATTATATTTTACTTGCAATGAAATCCTGAGATTTAACTAGAAGGTCTATTTTCTTTGATGCTTAAAATGCATGTAAAATGTTCTGATAAGAAAGTAGAGGTTGAAATTAAGGTGGAAACAATTGCAGGTAAAAATCCTTGATGTCTCCAGTTACCTTTAATGACATTTGGAGGATTTTCTCTGCTATCATAGTTGCAAATCCTGCATTCTTAATAACTACTCCAACTCCTACAAACTTTTTTTTGGTAGGTGAAATTACATTTGATTTTTCTAGTTAGAAATATGTTGCTCATTTCTCTCCCTCAATAATCTTCATATTAATGGAAAGATTATTTTCTGGGCTGAACTATACATTTTTGATGTGTTTTCTCCCACTGTTTTGGCAGGAAGGAAAGGATTCATGTTCACAGTCTCTGACATTCAGGCTGGAGTTGTTCACTACCATCATGATGACAGTGATTCTACTAAGGATTTTGTGGTATTTAGAATTTTTGATGGCCCCCACAGTATTCGCCATAAGTTTCCAATAAATATCCTCCCTAAAGATGACAGCCCTCCATTTCTGATCAGCAATGTGGTCATTGAAGTTCACGAGGGACAGACGATCCTGATTCAGGGCTCCATGCTTCATGCTTCTGACATGGATTCCAGTGATGATTACATACTATTCAACATTACTAAGCCATCACAGGCTGGAGAAATCATGAAGAAACCAGGACCAAACTTGATAGGTAATGAAACTCATTCATAAAAGGACAATCTTCTTTATCTCCTCCTTTTTAAAATACATTAAATGTTATAGTGAGATATCTTATTTTGGCTCAGGACAAATAATGGCAAATTTGGACTTCTTTCATTATAGTGTAAAACCCCATCACTAATTAATGTTGGTCTCTGCACCAGGATAACTCTACCTGTGTACACAATTTATCCTATAGTTCTT
Organism: Platysteira castanea; assembly: GCA_013397175.1. Lineage (NCBI taxonomy): Eukaryota > Metazoa > Chordata > Aves > Passeriformes > Platysteira > Platysteira castanea. The sequence continues at coordinate 82,141 of VYXC01003895.1, forward strand.
TCATTCTGAGTCTATTTTCCTAGAGTACTTTTGTCTGGAAAAAATGTTAGGCTAGTCAGAAGATAGTTTAGATCTGTGACAAATTCAGAGCTAATACATGGCGCTAAATTATGCTAAATGATGAGAAAGCTCTCCTTCCATGTAACAGCCCAGAAATTCCTGTGCTAGGCTTCAGAGGCTGCTAGTCCTGCAAATTTTGTTCTGACTTCTGAACAGGGCTTTCAGCCTGTTTGCTGTGTTGCTTCATTTTTTGAATGATTTTTAAGTGACACAGAAAAGAAGTTGTTGATGTTCTTCAGAGAATGTGGAAGACAATGAGACAACATTTCAAGGGACTTGCTCCAGTTAGGGTGAAAAAGAAGACATACTGCCTTAGTTACTCCCACAACTAATGCATAACTTTAATGTAGTATTGAAATCATGGACTATGCAATGGAAGATGTATTCTTCAATTCAACAGGGTATTCTGTCAACAGTTTTCTTCAGAGGGATCTATTTAATGGAATAATTTATTATCGTCATTTGGGAGGAGAAGTTTTTGAAGATTCCCTTGAGTTTGTGCTATGTGATAGTCATGACCCTCCAAACCTCTCAGAGCCACAGGTATGAAACGGAAGCATCTTTGCAATCTCCTAAATTTTTTCTTCAAATGGCTGATATCTTACTGATATCTGACCAGCTTTCAAATAAAACTGGCATAGATGTTTTCTGACGACAGTCACTACCACAAACAGTGTTCTTCAGGGCTATTTCTTGTTCTTGCTTTCAAGGGAGTAATTATCTCCCTGGCTGAAAAGAGACAAGTTCATCAAAAAGACTTTTTCCTATACTATAAAATGAAATGATGAAAACAAATTGTATTTGGAGGCAGTACAAACAAATTAAACAACCCTGTTGAAGTCAACTGAGTTGAGTCAATAGGCTATTTTTTTTCACACAGGAGTCCAATATACTGAATTTAATTTTGCATTTAATCTAATTTAAAGGGAAACCTCTAAAATTCAAAAGCTTTGCATTTAACTGTTATGTACCTCCATTACTCATGTGTTGATGGTATGGCATGACAGCCACATCCTGTATCTCGTATTCCAGCGATCCACTTGCTTCTGTGTGCATGTTGGTGAACAGCTACTTGGGACACTCTCTCACTGAGAGGAATGGCTGACTATTCTACTGTCTCCCCAATTTCAGGTGATGATGGTTCACATTATCCCTGTGGATGATCAGCTACCCAGAGAGGCTCCAGGAGTGACCCGACACCTGGTTGTTAAGGAAACTGAGATTTCTCACCTAACTAAGAAACATCTTCACTTCATAGATGTGGAAGAGCAAGACAGGGAGCTCACATACACTATAACCACTTCCCCATTTTTCTCTTGCACCCCTGGGTAGGTGCAACCTGGCATACCTCTCAGGTGGGACAGGGGAATAACCCATGTAACAGGAGCAGCCTCAGTGGCAGTAACATGCTTGTGCTTCAAGTTCTTCATCTGTTTGTTGACAGTGCAGGTGACAATAGTGGGATGCAGCTCTCCTCTTGATGATTAAGGGTAAGCTAGAGCCTGAAGCAACAGAGTAAAACACAGAGTAATAAAAAATAGGTAATGGAGAGTTTAACAAGAAATAAGCAGCAGGAAATCATGTGAAATACTTTATTTCCTTTTGTGGGATGTGCACTTTACACTGACTTGTGGGATCCTGTCCAGCCTCAAGCACAAGTCACAGCACCTCTCCTAACTGTTGGAATGGGGCTGACCTGTGTCTGCCCCAGACTGAGAAGAGGAGGTGCTGCAGCTTTTTCAAGAATATGTCTCAGGCACTCCTGGTTGTGGACTAGGAAACTGTGGAGCAGAAAACAGGCAGAGCAGGCTGTGGGAGCAAGGGAGGTGTGGAATGAATGGGTGTAATAGCAGTTAACATCACTGGTGCTGTAATCTCATTAAAGCATCAGCAACAATCTGCTAAATGAAAAGTTTTAAATGCAGGCAATTGAGTGGTTTGAGCTGAAACATCAATGAACACTTTCAATTTTGACCTCAAGCAGCAAAGGATCAGTAGGCAGCTGGGGGAGAAAGCTGTTTCCCTAATCGAATAGCCACATGGTTACCCAGTTTGCCTGTTACTGCAGCTGGAAAGCTGGGTTGCTGGAAACTGGTTAATTTCAGAGTTTATAAGATTCATGACACTAGAAATAAGTTATATTTCTACTTAAAGATAAATGAAAGTGTGCAAGTAATACGTATATGATGGACTATACTTGCAGGTGGTGTAAATGGTATCTGGGGTGTGTAGAGACACACAATTGCAGCAATTCCATGTAAGTTATGACATGATTTTTCATGATCATCCTGAAAAGTATTTCTTTTGGCCAGTTTTCTGTGGTAATGTTTAAATGGATAACAAGGATGGAGGAAAGGAAAATGTTTTTTCTTTTGATGCAGTTGAAGTGCGAAGCTAATTTGAAATGCAACATTGAGCTACATGGCTTTTTTTCTTGTTCTTTGATATTGCTAAGCAAGATGTGACATATGTATTTTTGTATAGCTACTCAGATGCTGGGAAGCTGTTTTTGGTGGACACCATCCCCAAACTGGTCAAAGATCCTGCTGCTCTTGCACTGTGGTCATTTACTCAGGTTTGTTTGATTCCGTAATGAGTTCTAAACAATTTTCAAAAGGTACAAGTATACAGCTTTTATTTGACAGGAAAACAAGGGTGAAAACTAAGGAGCAGTACTATCACAAGCTCTGCTTAAGAAACTCAAAACTCTGCTATTCCAATATCAGGTTTTAAAACTAATTTCTATCATGCTTCGGTTTTGCAATATGTAAATACAACTGTCCTGAAACCAGCAGGGGCTGCAGTTGCTTAGGTAGGCTGAATTTGGCTTCACATGATGTAAGAGGAAGGAAAAAGTACACAACCTGTGGAAATGAGATCTTGAACAGTTTCCTGCTTCTTCTCAGTGTCTCCACCAGTAGATGTACTAGAGGAAGGACCAGGCTGGAACAGACTTTTTTGTAGTTCAGTTTTCATGTTTTTGTTAAGTTTGATAAGTAAGTATTACTGAAGTGTCCTGGTTTATATCCTGCTGTATGGTTAAAGTTGCATGATGATCATTGCAGTACCGTGACAGTTCTGAGCCTACATACCCTAAAAGGTGTGCCTAATATGGGTATCTGGATGCAAGATTTTGATGTTTCTATCACTGGCCTATCCTTGCCATGGAACACAGGATATGCAGTTACTGTTCACACAGATGAGGGCAAATTCAGCTGCTGTGGGAGATGTTAGCTCTTATGAGTTGTTTATTTTAAAGCCACAGTTTGAAAAGGTCCTTGGACCAGCATTTTTAAAGGGATCCATCAAGAAGGTCAGGCCATCAACTCTGTTATCACTTACAAACCATATCTGTATTTTTTGCTACAGGTTTGAGTATTTGAACCCGTACTCACCTAAATTGTAGCTAAAGATGCATTTAATCAAGACGTGGCTAGTAGCTAAACAGTACATGTAAAATTTCTGAAATTTATTTTGATGGCTGGATAACACCTAAACAGGGGATGATAAAAGTCCCTAATGTCATGGATTATGGATACCCCTATTATCTCGTCTTACATGTGTTGCCTTTCCCTAGTTTTAAAATTAAAAACCAAACACGATTAAGGGAAAAAGGGGTTTAACCTCGATATTTATTTAAGGACCTTTGGGTGCACTGCCAAAATGCACACCGTAATGCACCCCAAAATGGTACACCCATGATAGATCGTGTATACAATTTATGGGCCTTGAAAATTAGCGTATCTATCAAAGATTCCCCATTGAGAGGCTCGAATGAACCCCTCATTCCAAAGAATTCCCCCCTGGATGGGCCTATGTCAGTTTACAGGCTGTGTGCTAGAAAGGACCTCGGTGTCTGGGGCTTTCTGACCCCCAGCTGCGAGGCTTCCAAGAGTTTCAGTCTCTTGGCCTAAGGAACTTTGGGTCTAAGCTAGTTATCAGACTTAGGCAATTACAAGCATGTGGGCTAAAAGCACTAAGGATACATAAAATCTATATAAAAGTGTATATAAAAGCAATATATAAAAGGGGTATAAAAAAGGCAAAAAATCATCATGGCATCACATGCACCCCTCTTCTCTTTTTGTAGCATGCTGTGAACTATATGAAAGTTGCTTACATGCCACCCCTTAAGGACATCGGACCTGAACCTCAACAAGTCCAGTTTATTTTTTCTGTCAGCAATCAGCATGGAGGCACTTTGTATGGGATCTGCTTCAATATTACAATTCTTCCTGTGGACAATCAAGCCCCAGAGGTATGGTGGTGGTGAAAGTGAGAAAAAAGGACTTGGAAATTGCTTTGGGTAGAAAAAAAAATGCAGAGAAATATTTTGATTTTACTGAGATAAAAAATGAATTTTCCATGGGATCAGGGCTTCATTGTCCTGCACATAGCTTGCATTGGGATTGAAGTAGAAGGTGAGTGTGCATGTGATTTTTTGTGCTAAGTAAGCTGAGGACTACCTTTGGCATCTTTGTATCTGTTCAAAAACATGTATGTCGCATCTTGGTTAGCAAAACTGCATCCCTATATTTTAAGTTGCTTATTGCCTATGGAGGTCAGAAGCCTTCATGAATGGGGTGAGAACTAGGATGCACATATTATAGCCAATTGTTGGTAATTTCCTTATTTTTTTCTAACACAGCAGGAAAGAAGATATCCTTTGGCATTTTGTTTTTTAACATGTCACACATCCTTATAGCAGAGCAAATGAGAATAACCCTGTTTGGTGTGTGTTTGGAGGCACAGCAGCAAAGAGAGCTCAGCATTTCTCCTCCCTGCAGGTTTTTACAACGCATTTGAGAGTGGAAGAGGGTGGCATGAGCCCTGTTACAGAGGGACACATTGTCATCTCTGACGCAGACACGAAACGAGAGCATCTCCTCCTGCTCCTGCAGAGGCAGCCGCAGCATGGGGTGGTGGAGCTGGATGGCATTCCCATGAATGGAGGCGACAGGCTTTCCTGTGAGGACCTGCGTACCCTGGCAGCCAGGTTAGAAGAGTGCTGGCTGTCTTTTGTGGTGGCCAGGGGTCTCAGTTGAATGAGCTAAAGCTTGAAGTGTTGCAGGGTGCAGAGGCTAGCAGTGTTCACCATAGCTCTGGCAGCGCTGCTCCAGGACAAGACTGCTGGCTGAGCCTTGGAATTGCAATGCCACCATGAAATGAGCTGTTATGTGGCCAGGAAACGGGAGGTAGCAGCCATGCCTGCTGTAGACAGTTTTCTCTATAAAGCACTGCCCCGTTCTGGTGAGGAGACAAATTCTGTATGCAGCTGTGCAGTTCCTGTGAAGAAGGCACTGGCCACCAGCTTTGTTCTTTAAAGGAAGTTCTGTGTTTATTAAGCTTGGTTAGTTTACACAAAAACTTTTGTTAACATAGATTAATGTGGAGATGAAAATTTTGCTTCTTTATTTGTGGCAAGAACAAGACACAACACACACACGCAGACTTAGAGCTCCTTGGCTCTATTTCCATCTGTTAGAAAGTGGAGATTACCACAGCAATGACATACATGTTTGGTAAACACCTCACAAGCAGCCACGATGCAGAGGACAAAACCTTAGGGAAACCTTTTTCCCAACTGATGAATGGTTTACCTTGGTTTTTTTTTTTTTATTTTAGGAGACCCCAAGAGCCCTTTGGAGAAATTCTCATCCAGAATCAGAAGTGCTAGGTGGACACCCTTACAGAGGGAGCAGCTTTTTGTACTGGGAGGGATACACATTGTAGGGCATGACCAGAAAGCATGGATTCTTTTTATCTGTGAAAAATTTGTGTAGCTCTGTGATCTTTTTTTCACAGATATCGTCATGATGGCTCTGAGACTCTCACTGATGATATTTTCTTTGCAGCCACAGACGGCATTCATTTTGTAGAGTTCATCCTGCAGGTCAAGGTCAGTGTGTTGCATGTTTCTGAGAGTAATTGTCTGTGTAGAAGCAAAGGGTTCAAAGTTTGCATTACCTTGGAAACGGGAAGATAACAAATGTGTTAGGCTTCCATTTCAACCCCAGGTTTCAAGTTCATGTGGCAAATTTGAGAGGAAGTTTGACTTGCACTTCGTACTTAAACTGTAATTATCTAGCTTGGTTTACCTATGTCTTTTTATTTCTAATTCAGCTGGTTTCTTTTGGTCACAGAGAAAGTTCAATGTACTCTGACACTGGCACCATACTGTTAGTTTGAGCTGCATAGCAGGGTATTGAAACAACTGGCTTCCACTGAAATGAACAGTAAGAAAATCTTAAATTATTTTTCTGATTAGGTGTTGCCTGTGAATGATGAGCTACCTGTTATGCAAACAGGCCTTGTTCCTGTGCTCCACTGCCTGGAGGGTGAAGAAGTGGTCCTCTCCTCAGAGTACATTTCTGCCACAGACGCGGACAGCGATGACATGGAACTGGTGTTTGTGCTGGCCCGCCAGCCCTCCCTCGGGGTAGTGAGGAAAGCTGGCATTGCTGTGGATCGTTTCTCCCAAGCTGATGTCATTGCTGGTTTAGTCACGTACAAGCACACTAGTAAGTGAGCTAAGGACAGAATTACACTAGAAGGTGGTCGGACAAGTATTAGTAAAAAAAATCTTAACCTGAATCCATGCCTTTGCAGAAGTCCAGTAGGAAGTTCTGAGAAAGCCTGTATTGTGACTAGGGAAATAAATAAACTGGCTTTAAAAAAGAAGGCTGATGATAGACAACTACCAAATGTTTTAATAAGTTCTCCAAATCCCTGCTTGAACTGAAAATTTTATTCAAACAAGTACTGAAAGCATCAGAATCCTGGAGGAACTCTTTCACTGTTGCTGACAAAATATCTTGGGCTTTTTTGACAAAATTATTATTAAGTTAGGTACAAACTAGAGTATTTTAAACTGTTTAATGACAGTAAAAAAACCCTTTGGTACTTCTTGCTTGCCTCTCCAATCTAGGATTTCTACTCTTGGACGGGTCACAGTCTTTCCATACCACAAGATAAAGGAAGTTCTGATTTTCTTCATGAGAAACACAATATTAAAAAGATGTTATTTTGTGGTTTTATTGTTAGTACCTTTTTTTTTTTTTAAGTTGCAGGCAGAAATCAAGGGCTGGTTAACCCTCTTTCTAGCTTAATTTTATCCTTTCATTAGGATTAAAGGATTTCTCTTTCTACATCTCTGAATGAGAGCTTTAGTCTTTTCTTCCCCCCAAAGGTTCTGGTTTTCTGTTTAATCATTCTGTAATTTTGTGTTAGCATGGAGAATAGATGTGATATTTTCAAGCTTGGCACTATCTAAAATGAACAGCTGGTATTTGAAAAGGAAATACTTAATTGTGGCCACCAACAACAACCTTTTCTTCTGCACCCAGAAGATATCACAAACTGTAGTTCAATGACAATATTTTGCAGGGGCAATGAAGTTTTACCTTCAAGGGTGTAGTGTTTCTGGTTTTCATTCCCAAATTTCTACACAATAATTGTGCTTCCAGTAGGTATCACAAGAGAGTCTGGGAGTCACTGCCTTTCCTTTGCAGGCAGCTTATTAATAATACCTTGCAGCAGTGCAAGACACAGGCTGCCAGAAGTGCTGACAGCTGGAATACTCTGAGTCACAGATGTTTCTTGCAAGGGGTGGCAGTTTCCACTCCTGCATCAGCCCCCATTTTAAATGTGATTGCATATAGGCATAATATACAATACAGTAATAAAGTACAGCCCTTGTTATAGTCCATTTTGTAAGGACAAGAAGCATATAGGAATACATGCATTACTTAGCATATAAAAAAGTTTGCTTTTGGAAGAGCATGGATATTACCATTTGTCATAGAGGAACATATATATAAAAGAAAGATTTTCCTATAGTCCTTGAGAAGGACACACAGTCTTTTCTACACAATATACATTTTCTACACAATATACATTTTGTACACACCTTAGTGCACAAAGAACAGAATCTTGAGGACTATCAGCCATTTTATTACAACTTAATGTAATATCATAACATTGCAATTATAACATTATAATTATTATAACAATACTAACATTCCTTTCTACATCCTCTTATTATAGCACAGAAGTGAGATGGTTAAAATTAATTACACAACAAACCAAATCTCTAACCAAACAGCACCCCCAGCAGCCAAAATTAAGAATTCCAGTAATTTTGCTGCTGCTTTCTTTTTCTTCAGATTTGATACTGTAGGCTGTCCTTTCAGGATAAAAATAAGTCTTCCTGAAGTTTCAGTAAAACATTTCTTCTGAACCACGATATTTTTTCCCAGGTGGGGAGATTGGCCTGACTCCTTCTGTTGAGATCTTAACCTTGATTGTCTCTGATGGTGAGGCTGGCCCAGATGTGAAAGACTGCTGTTACGATGGACCTCCTCCTCCTCCAGTTTCACGTCATGATCCATTTCCTCTCTATGACCTTAACATCACTGTGCTCCCAGTGGACAACCAGCCTCCATCAATTGCAACCGGTGAAAGCTTCCTCTCACTATAGCAGTATAACATGGGCTACACAGTGCTGCAATGGCTAAAGACCCACGGTGGTTTTTTTGTTGTTTGATTTTTAGCATTAGAAGTAGTTAGTTGAGTTCAGCATAGAAAAGTTTTGGATCAGAATTTCCATTAATTTTATTTTCTTTTGCTAGTACAGTGCAAACACCCCATCCAGCTACCAGTGCAAGTATGAGCTTGTTGCTCTTCACCTGCATATTTAAAGCATGTGGTTATAAATGAGTGCTCAGATCTGCTCCCCATCATCTCTACATGCCCATTGCTGCATATGTAAACTATGTCTAGGTAAAAGTGATCAATATCTTGTCCTGGAACTGAACTTATGGCCCAACAGTCATCAGGTTTATACAGCACAAAAGCATAAAGACAAATATAGATATTTATTTACCTTTGCATGTAGAGTATAAAACAGAAATTTGGGCCTTGCATGAAGGGAGAGAATCATTGCTACCTAAATTACCTATACTTAATTCTTTTAGCAAATAAAGACAAAGGCTTTACATTAATAGATGTGACACCACACTTTCACAAATACTCTTCAGAATCTAAAAAATTCAGTTAAAATGGAAATAGAGTTGATAAGGTACATCTAGTGCAACTACAGCCCATTGTGTCAAATTTCCATTGATGTACTGGGCTTTTGATGTGGTCTGTGGTATACATGTGAAAAGTATGTTTTCCATATGCTTGTGTCTTTCAATGTCATTTGGTTTTAAGTATCAGGTGTATGTTCTGTATCTCAGAGAATATTTAAGCATATGTATGAGTAGTTTTGTAATTTGCAGGCACTCACCCAAGTAATGTACTGGAAATGAAGCATTGTCCCAGCAGGGAAATTAAACAGTGATGCATGAAAAATTGTTCATTATGAGCAATTCTTAACAGCTCTCCTGTAATTAATGCTCTGACAAACAGAGGTAACAACTGTTTTTGTGCAGTATATAAACCTTACCTAATAAATTACCAGTAAAATAATTTCATGATCCCCATTCACTCTGCTTCTGTGATGGCAAAAGCAGAGATGTTGGTGAAAGCGAGAAGAAAATATTAAAACACAACCCCTCAGTAAGTCAGTATTTGTTGTATTTTCCCCCCTAGTTATTATTTACATTCTTATTAACAAAAACAACAGTAAAACGAGCTTATGACCAATAATGCTTACTGTATTTTTTGTGCGCAGGTGCAAGCTTTGTGGTGGAGGAGGGCTCCTCAGCAGCCCTTACTACCAACCATTTGTTTGCCACTGATGCTGACACCTCTGCAGATGACTTAGAGTTTGTGTTGGTTTCTCCTCCCCAGTTTGGCTACATTGAAAATATACTGCCTTCTCCTGGGTTTGAGAAGAGCAACACTGGAATAAGCATAGGTAAGTCTTAACAAGTTATGATAATTAAGCAGATGAAATACAGGGTGCTTGTGGAGGGCCCTGCAGTGGGCTCTCTCTGGTGGTGCAGCTGCAGGTGTGGGCAGTAATACGGGCTTATTGAGGAACACAAGTGCTAGCAAATGAAGAGCAGTGGGACTTTGCAGGAGGAGTTCAAAAGAAGACTGAAGCCCTTCAAATGAGAAGAACTGGCACTTGAAGTAAACAAGGCAATCCTTGTTTTATGCATTCCAGCTATGATCTGTTAGAATTCATGATATCAGACATTAATCTGCTCTCCCTGCCTTCCTCTTCAGTGCCCCGTGAAAGGCTCCAGCATCCCTTCACTTACACATCTGTCAGTTAAATGTGGTAGCCTGGGTCTCACATTAGTTTCTAGGGCAAAGTTACAAAGGTGATAGAGATGGTGTTTGGCTCAGATGGTGACTTCTCTTGTCCACTTCCAAACTGTGTAAGGCAGTTTCCCCCTCAGAACAGACTATGACATGCTTTGCAATGCTACCAGCTTTTACCAGCATCTCCAGCTGGAAACCTGCAGTCACTGAGTCTTTTAAGTTCTCATTTTCATGGTCTGTCAGTCAAATAACAGTGTAATTAGAATCATATAATCATAGAATTATTTAGCTTGGAAAAAACCATCAAGTCCACCCACTAACCTAGCATTACCAAGGAATCTTGGACCTCAGATATTTTTCTACCTGCTATTTGAGTTAGTTTTACGCAGGCTCATCTTTGCAGACTGAACTGAAAAGTGTGAAGCTTCAGAATCCCACCAGAAGCAGAATGGTGCATTTATTTTCAAGGGAAGGGCTTTTGTTCTGCAGTAACATGTGCAGTATAACTCTTAGAGTCAAAAATGACAGAGAACTTTAAAAATTCAAGTTATTTATGCTTTGAAAAAAGACATAGTTTCGATTTTTAAAATGACAGATAAGACTAGAAGACATGAAAATATTGTGCTAACTAATTTTCTCTTTAAAATCTCTAGGTTCGTTTCAGCTGAAGCACCTGAAAGCCATGAATATAAACTATGTTCAAGCCAGGCACATGCAAATGGAGCCAACAGCAGACAAGTTTGTACTTTATGTCACTGATGGGCTGCATCGCTCAGCAGAGACTCCATTTTTTGTCCTCATCAGCCCAGCCAATGATGAAATTCCAGAATTCATAGCCAGGAATATTACTGTAAGGAAATAAGCAAAATGCCTGTCATAGAACTACTTTAACCAGAAAGCACACTCTAAATAAATAAGATCATTGTCGTGATACCTGTTCCTGTGCATATTTCCCTTACTTTGTGTAGCTCAGCCTACTTCAGGAAACAGCCCAGTGAAATCCCATGTAAAACTATAAAACAGAGCTTCAGTGGGATAGGAGTAGTGCATAGCTCCTGGAAATTTGCAGTTAAGTAAAAAGAAAGCCTCAAAGCCTCAAATCTTTAAACAAATAAGTCATCTAGAAAGCAGAGAGATCTTTAGGCTTCTTCTGCATTCTCAAGAGCTTTCACAAATTTTTATAGAGGTTTTTTTATATTTCCAGCATAGCTTGTCCCCTCTCTGCAGACTGGTTTACACATAAATAACTCTGTGAGCACAGAGAGAGTGTAAACTTACTCTTAATGTAAAGTAAAAAGTGGATATATAAATTTATATGCATCCATATTTTCAGATACCTTTATGTATTTAAAGGCTTTCTCCTTTGTGCATTTCTGAGCACTAGATTTGGCACTGTCTTACTTAACATATTTTCTATTAATTTTAATTAATTTCTATTAATTAAATATGAACTCCTTATCTCAACTTCTCCCTTCATCACTGTAACCATTTACTTCCTCTATGTCTCTTAAACTGTTTGAAATCAGTAGCTGGTTAAAAAGCTACTGGGAAAAGGGTGGAGGAATCAAGAGATACGCTTGCACACAAAAATACCCTACTCATGAACCCATGCTAGAATTCTATTATTTCTTTTTATGTAAAAGAATTGGATGTTTTTTCTTTCACACTCAGGTTCAAGAAGGGGAGATGAAAGAGCTGGATCTGTCTGTTATCAATGCTGTTGATCTGGATGTGCCTCCAGACCCTCTGGTATTTGGGGTTGTGCAGAGGCCCTTGTACGGGTTCCTTATTAATGGTGTCCACAGCAGTGATATTCTACACTATAAAGACTTAATGAACCGTGATCACCACAGCCATGGGTTGCTTGTTCATGACTTTTCCATGGAGCTACTGAAGAATGGTAGGTGCAGCATTCTTCTGACCCTGGTCTTTCATTCCTTTAATGAGGCAAGTGGCACACTAAAGAAATCTTCATCATTTATTTATTCACTTGCCTTATGTTTATTTTCAAGATAATGTTTAGGAATGGAAGTTGTCCTATTTAATGCTATTCTTGTCTGCTTATTTTAGGAACTGTCAGTAAAATTATCCTGAGAGACTTCCGTATCAAAAAGTTAATATGAGTAGGAAAATCATCTGCCGTGAAAAAAAATAGAGGGAGTAATGTAACATAATGTAACATCATCAAACAGATTTTTAAATGTTTTACAGCACCTAGAATACAGAGACAACAACACTGATTTAAAAACACATTAACTGATCATGGGGTTAAGTATTTCTTCAAGTGATCACAGAATCACAGAACATCGTGGGTTGCAAGAGACCTTTATGAGTCAACTAGTCCACCTCCCCTGCCATAGGCAGGGACAGCTTCCACTGACCAAGCTGGCCAAAGCCCCATTTAACCTGACCTTGACCACTTCCAGGGTTCCACAACCACTCCAGACAAATTGTTCATGTGTCTCACCACCCTTACTGCAGAACCTTTTGTCCTTACGTCCAACTAAACCTACTGCTGCCCCTTGTTATGTCACTACAGGCATTGGTAAAAAGTCTCTATCTTTACTATAAACCTCCTCTAGACATTGAAAGGCTGCAACAAAGGTACAAATTGGGACTCTACAGCTTAGCATGGTCAGTCAGCCTGCTTTAAAGCAGCAAATCTATTTCAAGTACATGTAATTAAAAAGTGTATTTAATACTGCCAAGAATATGGTGGATTCTTTCCGGCTTCGGCTCTTTAGTGAAACATGGAATCTATCAATATAAAGAGGAACATGAATTCAATACTGTCACTCAAATTTCAGTTGAGCCCTCAAAACCTGAGGAAAGATTTTTTTATCTCTCTGCTTGTCTAATATGAACCTCCAGAAATACCAAGTGTCCACCCCAAGTTCTTCTGCCATCCCAGCTCCTGGTTCTGACTCTCTTTCTTGGCTTTTTGCTATTGTTATCCACAACGGTGAACAAGTCACCTTCAGCCCAGAATTTCTGATTGTCCACGGTCATGGTCCAAGGCCAGCTGTCCTTCCAAAGGCTTCTTCAAAGTTCCCCCAGGATTATTTAAAGCACAGAAAAGTACTGCCTGGCAGCCTCGCTCTCTCTATGGTCTCCATCAGAGTGATATGGAATGAGGAGAGGAGAAGAAATATACCTTTTTCAGATTGACAGAGACCCCTTTTTTGGACTTAGGTCAGGCTGGTGACCTTGAGTCAATAGTATATTAGATCAGTGAACGGGAGTGGCTCACCAAACTCATCTTCTGATAGCTAAGGCAAATGTACTGTGGGTTACCCTATCATATGGCAGGGGGAGATGGAAGAAAGGTAATTGAAGCAGAGTGAAATGATGTGAGGGATTTTGCAGGAGTCAGATGAAGTTGTTCTTTCCATCCCTCTCTCCCATTCTCCCTCTTCCTCTCTTCCTCTCTTATTTTTCTCTCCCTTCCTGCCTCACATAGGAATGAAGCTGATGTATATGCATGACAACTCTGAAAACCTCACTGACAGCTTTAAAATTCAGCTATCAGATGGAAAACATAAAGTCCTCAGAACCATTTCAGTAAAGGTCATTCCAGTTAATGATGAGAAACCAGTGCTGAGCAAGTAAGTCACATGTTCCTGTTTCTGACAGTGGTATGTGTTCAGAAAAAATGATGGAGAAGCGAACAAAACATAGAATCATAGAATCATACAATCATTAAGACTGGAAAAGGCCTTTAATATCATCAAGCATCCTATGATGTTCACTATTAAACCACGTCCTTGGTGTCTGATGCAAAGAGGAAGCCATAATTAGCAACAGACTCATGTCAGTGAAGATGTGTCTATGTAGGTCTCTATTAGCTTGTTATACAAATATTTTTACTGAAGGAAGAGCATGCTTAGTCATGCTCTATATTAAACAAACAGAGTAGAAATAAAAGTGTGTGAGGAAACATGCTTGTTGGGTCCTTCACATGTTGCTTCAAGGTATTTACCAGGTGCTGCACCTCTGCTGAACACTGACCACCATGGTACTGTTTTTCCCTTCCCTGAGACAAGCACGTGCCTAAAACACCTCTCTGAAAGCAGCTCTGGATTTTGGCATGAGAGAATCCACAAGGTTGAAGCAGGGGAAGAGCTTTCAGATTATAATTCTCTTCTCTTATATTCTAAAACTCTTCTTCTGATCCATAATTCAGATTCTGAAAAGGTATGCACTACCTTCCCTTAGTCTTCAAACCCAGGAGTTCTAAGTGAATTAGACATGGTCAGAAATTGTCTGGCAGACCATTTATACATAGGCAGCTGGCTGCAAGAGAGCCAAACCTCCTCAACATTTTAAAAAGGAGCTCATCCCTTGGGATCTCCAACTGATGCCTTGTCACTGAGCATCGGGACCTTCATACTTGTGACTGTTTTCCAGCCCTAGACAGGCAGATGGGAAGCTAAGAACCCAAAGGTTTTGGGAGTGTAGCTCTGAACCTCTAAAGTTTGCATTTCAGGTGCACAACCTGTTAAGCAGACTGCCACTAAAGAGGGAATTTCTGATCCCTCAGGGTATTTGGCCTACTTTCAGGTCAGATTTACATTTCCTATTGCAAAGAACTTTTAATTTTTTTTTTTTAACCAGGTAGAGATTCCTGTAATAACAAATGTGAGTTTCTTAGTTAAAAGATTCTCAATGACCACATAATGCTAACAGGAGAGAATGTCAATTTTTAGTTAGAATAAAGAGTACAATTTATGTATGCATATATCATGTACAGATAATTACTAATAACTGCCTATTTGTTCCTCACACTCATCTGCCATTTCCCATCCTCTCTCTCTTAAAGAAGATGATGAAGTGCAAGAAGGCAAGTGTTTTTAGATTTGCCCAGCTAGATCCAGAAACTGTTGCTGCCTTGCCTGGCACTGCTAGGTCTCACCACTTGCCATTCCTGTGGTGAAAAATAGCATAGAGTGAGACATCTACTCCCAAAATAACTATATCTTTATAAGAAGTTACTGCCTCTTGCCTGTTACTCCTGTACTCAGATGAGGTGTGCTGCCAGTATTTAACAGTAGTGCTTTAATAAAACGTTCAGTTTGGCCCTGAGGTGATTTAGGTGTCACATGCAGTCTGTCCATTTTCAGTGTAGGGTACAAACTTCCTTATGCCTGTGCAGTGTTCTACAGGTGAATATTGGACAGTACCTGTAAGCTTTTCTTTACCTTTTGATCTGGGGACACTTTCCACTTCAGGGATTTTCGGCTCTCATCTCTATTAGTTATGGTCAACAGACAAAAGAACCTGTGATGGGATGTTTTTTGGCTGGAAAACAGTGCCTCTTATTCACAGTGATTGCCAAAACCTCAATCTGTCACCTCTTGGATCGCATCCTGTAGCAGAAAGTGCCCTCGGGGAATGTAAGGCCTTCACACATTCCCCTTGAGAGCTTCTTCCCAAAATGAGATGTGGGTGCTGGAAGAACCATAGAGAAGAAGCCAATTAGATATTGCTGTGTCTCTTATAGATAAAAGTGAGCCTTGAAGACTAGTAATGTGAAAGACAGTCTTATCCTAAATGAGCAATCAGTTCATTAGAGCCAGTGTTGCTGAGCTCTGTGTAGCAGTAATAAGGCAGTCTATTTGTTTACATTGTCTTCCTCCTATAAATTGTATGAAGGTAAGCAGAATAGGGTCCAGGGGAATAAGAGAGATGTGTAAAATCACAGTTTGTTTTAGGTATCTTTTGTTGTTTCTCACCATTGTAAGGAGAAGCTTGTCTGCACTGTTTGATGTTTTTTTTCCTTTTGAACTGAAATAGGCACCCTCCTTCTATTCTTTCTGCAGTTGTCATTTCTGTCAGCATTTGGTTAATCCATATTTCTGGCAGAGAAATTACATATTGAAAAGGTTCTTTTTATTGCATCAATACATGACTTCTAATTTTTTCAGGAAGAACGATATAGAGGTGAACATAGGTGAAACTCAAATAATTTCTAGTGCTGTTCTGTCAGCAGAAGATAAAGATACCCCCAGGGAGAGAATTTACTACTTATTTGAAAGACTTCCAGCAAATGGTCAGCTTCAGCTCAAGGTTAGTCTTTGTACTTCAACAAAAAGCACGCATGCACAGAACCCTCTCTTCTTCGGGCAAAATGAAGTTCATCTCCCTTTTCTCCCGTATGTCTGTCATATTTTGACGGAGACAGCTTGGCAAGTTTGATTGTTGAAGGATTGTTTGAGTCAAACAATGATGCTGTCCCAGAGGCTTTGGCACTAAAACCCAGACCCTGAACAGGAGAAGATGGAAGGTAAAACACATGGCAGATCATCTGAGGTGAAAATTGAGAGAGATGCTGGGATAATCATCTCACAAAGGGGGAAAAATCAAGCATCAAAGCTGGGAGGGAATGGCAGGGAAAGTCCTTGACTAAAAGAAAAAGCTCCTTTACTTCAATTACTTCACAATTCAGAAAGCATGGAAGGAGTTGCATGTGAAAGAGGAAGCAATACTTCATCAATTAGAAGAAAAGCATGGGGGGAAGGAAGGGAAAAGGAAAATGATGGAAAGGATATATAAAAAGGAATGGCAGAAAATAAGATTAGAAATGGAAGGAGAGATGATAATCCGTTGACCTAAAATAAGACAAAGGAATAAAGATAGAAAAAAATGCCTCTTTTAAAACTGTGAACATATGTAATAGAAATAAAATTCAGTTTCTAAAACCTGTGAGCTTGGAAAGTATTTTGACGTTGGATCTCAACATCAATCTGTGAATCACGTGAGACTTGTGAATTAAATCTGAGGCAAGAGACAGCTGCTGACTGGAATCTGCCAGTTTAAACATATAGGGTACACATGTATATCTTAGCACTCTGTCCTTGATGACCTTTGCTCCAAATGTAATGATGCTGTTACTGCAGCTAAATGTCAACTACATGGATAAGTCCAACTTAGGGTACTAGGCTATCTTCAGAAAAGCAAGAAATTTTATGGTATAAATCTTTTTTTTTTTTAGCTGAGGATCTCTGGGGCTCTAAATTTCTGTGCTTCTCTGAAGTTATTTCTGATATCCTTTAAGCTATGATTTCAGATAGAACCAAGAGAAGATTTGTGAAATTAAGAAATAGAAAACATAACCTGGGTCACGAACGATTTAATTTTCATCTTGGTGTCTGAATGAGAAGTGTGCAGAAATTTATTTCCTAGAGTAAAAGTGGCTAAATTCCATATTACTCTATTTTATTAATGATCACAGTGTTTTCTCCAGCCTTATATCTGCTGGAAAAAACTCCAGTTGTTTGCTGACCTTCAAAACATACTATGAGGGAAGAGCCTATAGAAAGGAAGTCAGGTAGCTGCTGCTAACAGTCTGTATAACTAAAAAGAAACATAATTAACTGGGGAGGATGCATAGGTGATTATCAGTTAATGAAAGATGCTTTATTCTTTCTAGGTAGGACACGACTGGGTGACTCTCCGAACTGGAATGAAGTGCACTCAGGAAGAGCTGGATATGAACCTTGTGAGATATGTCCATACAGGAACTGTGGGGTCCAAGAAACAAGACAGCTTCACATTCCACCTCTGGGATGGGTACAACAGATCCCCAGCTGTGGACTTCTACATAAATATCAAGGACTTGGAAAAGGGTAAAGATCCACTAAACTTGATGTTTTAGTTTCTGAAACAAAGATATTTGAACATGTCCTGATCCTTTCCTGAGCACTATATAGGCCCTGGCGGGTCTCCCTGTAGATCCTGTAAGGTTAACTGCTTGGATTTCACTGTTGGCCGGGTCCTGGGGTCTGAAAATGCTCTGCTGAATGCAATGTGTGGCACCTTGCATCCCAGGACTCCCAGCTGCTTTTAGAGCTGAAAATATCTTTCTGAAAGTAGCTTTACGTCTGAGTAAATCAGCACAGAAAAATGGCAAATATGTAAAAAGGTAGGCAAAAGACTATTCAGAAACAGCTCTGCCTCCCAGGTTATTCTACAATCTTTTGGTCCTCCTTTTTTTATTACATCTCTGTTGGAAACTTAATGGTTAACCTGACACTGCTAAGATTGGAAGAAGCATCAAAAGAGGCTGTGGTCTCTTCATCCTTGGCCCCAAATAGGACAATAGTTTTCAGGCTCCGATAGGATAAAGCCCCAAGCAATGTGGCTATGGGTGATCTCATGGCTGACTCTGCTTTGAGCAGAAGGTCAGACTAAAGGCGTCCTGAAGTCTCTTCCATGCTGAATTTCTCTATAATCTTACAGTCTTACAGTTTTTCTGCTGGTGATGGCTTTCCTGTGACTAAACAATGCAGAAGAGATCATCCAGTTCAATATGACTATTTTAGTGTTGTTTTCCTGCAGGAGACATTGCTGTTTTTACTAAACTCCTTAGAGTGCCAAAAGGAGATCGCAGCTACATTACAACTGATGTCCTCCTTGCACTGGATGGTACTGACAAGCCAGAGGAGCTCCTTTATGTGATAACCTCCCCACCCCAGCATGGGCAAATAGAATATGTCAGCTATCCTGGCATCCCCATTACCAGCTTCAGTCAGATGGATGTAGCACGACAGATCGTCTGCTACGTTCACAAAGCCAAGGCAGTTGTTCGTCAAGATACATTCAGGTAAGGTGTAGTATCCCACCCCCCAAAACGCCTCCCCTTGAATTTTTGGCGTATTTAAAAAATCTGCACTACATGACACAAAACACCCAAAAAACCCCAAAAGAAATCATTAAAAAGAGCTGGAGGGTCTGTGTGGATTACCAATATTTATATAGCACAATTATTTCTACTGCAGCAAATATAGTTGGGAATGCTTTGGTAATAGATGTCGTTTCTCACTGATGCTGAAAACATAGCTAGAGACACATATACTCGGTGATACTAGCTTTAACATTATTGTAACACCCAGGCATACAAAGCTGTTAAGACTTAAGTGAGGGAGAAGGACTAAGAACATACTAGGTGGAATTTCCCTTTGATTTCTTGCTACAGCTGGATGTGGTAAAACTGATCAATTCAGGTATTAAATAACAGTTTCCTTATCTGTTATAGTTTATTATATTAATTTGATTATGGGGTTTTTTTTTGAATCCCTAAGTATTCTGGAATATAAAGAAAACCAGTTCACTTAATCTATTTTGACACTACCATAGCTCAGAAATTCATGTAGACACTTGAATTTTTGGGATAAATCCATAGGTTTAGCTACAGGCCCAGTTCAGCAGCCTAATGATAATTATTTTCACCTGTTTCTGAAATTCTCATCTTAGAACAGTTTATACAAGCTGAATTCCTAAAGTGAGTGTTTCCTTATTTTGTTCCTAAATGAAGCTCCCTTGGTTATAAAATAGAATGATGTAATGAATTATCATCAGATAAATAGCAGATGTATTGCTCAAAGTCTTGTGGACAGTTTTGTAAAAAAGATCAAAATCAGGGAAAAGAAAAAGCTCAAAAATAAAGAAAATGTTTTTAAAGGAAGAATGCTTACTTTTTGCTAATATTGGCAATTTTTTTTTGAAAAAAGCTTTTGACAGAAGATGGACTTACTGTAAAATTCAAAATTAAGAGCTTATTGTTTTTCATTTGTGACTAAGAGAAATTAAGGATTTAACTCCTAAGAGCTGCAATTCAGAAAAGACCCCTTTTTACACTCTGCTAGAACAGATTTCTGATCTGGATGGCTTTTTCCATGAGGCATGATGAAGTTCAAGAACATGTGGCATCATCCAGTTTGAGAGTTTTTTGCAGGCAATTCAAGCAAGTGGGGTGTGGAGATATCAAATAAATCTCCCTATGATAATTGTTCAGATAGCATTGTTCAGAGTTAACCCAAAAGTAATTCTGGACTTTTCCTCAGATGAAACATTTTTAACTATCCCTTCCACTACATTCAACGTGGTGGAAATTCTAGTTGGGTGATTTGTCTGATTCACTTGTATTCGCTACAAAAAAAGTGAACAAATACTCCCTAGTTTTATGTGTCTTAATTGTGAAACAATTTCACCAAAACTAGAATTAGGTTACACAACCAAGGCTGCAGTCACGCCAGCCCTAGTCTGGGCAGTGCAATATTGTGGCTTGTGTCAGTATGACTTCCATATCACACTAACAAAAGCAGACCAAAAATTCTAGGGAAATTGCAAATGTGGATAAACCCAATGTTTTCTGTTTAGGCCGATGGCTAAGAACCAAACTAGAAAGTCAGCCTTATAAAAGTAAGGTTATGATGCTTTAATAAACATTGATATTTGATAACTATTTCAATCACAATAATTATGTTCCTTGATGTTAACATTTGGAAAATGATTTGGTTTTGTGTAGATATATAAATATTCTGGCAGAATAGTACTATTATTTCAACAAGGAATTAATTATATGGGTAATTATGGGAGGAGGAGGAGGAATTAACTGACCAGATTTTTACTTCCCCCTAAAGTACTTCCTTCAGACATAAATTTACCTGTATTGTTTGGTGCTGTTGGCCTGGAAGAAAGATTTGGCAGTGCTTGTTTGGACAGACGACTTCAAGTGATTAGCAACCTGACATCAGATGCTGGCAGCAGGATGCTAAAAGAACATGCTAATGTCCTTCATTTTGACATGCTGGCTTGATTTTGTAATGAGTTGGCACTATTTATGATTCCATTTTTATCTTTTAAATGCCATGACAGATGGTGGGTCCTATAGCCAATTCCATTGCCATCAAACTGCAGAAAGCATGAAATGTTGGTTGTTGTGAAATCAAACCATGCAACATGTCCTCCAAACTTTGCCTGGGAATTGTACCCTAAATTTCATCAGAGTGAGAACACTGGCTGCTCTCCATTCCTGAGGAAATTACAAAGCAGACATAAACCAGAAATAAACAACCAAAATCTCCCAAAGTGCAGAAGAAGGACATCTTGGACCCAGGCAGTTTCATCACCTGTGAAACTGAGCAGTGAATGAAATTCATTGTAAATTTCAGTCTGATGTATACATGCAGGAGCTTTGTTCCTATGCAGTATTCTGGAGAAGGCTGGATGAATCTTCAGTTTAATGAACTGAATTATCAAAGTCTTTCACTTAAATATTGTTTGAGACATTACCCAAATGTTTTCACAGCAATCAAAAGAATGACAGAAAATTCACTTCCGCTGCAATCCTTCAGGCATTTTGAGAGAAGGTTAAGGTCTTGACTGAAGGTGCTTTACCCTTTTTTCTCCTAAGCATAGTACTTACTGTTATGCTAGTTCTATATTTGATTTCAGATAGCTTACAAATAGCACAACCCTTTTACCACTGGCACAATAGCATTAGGTCAGTGCAGACAGATGTCTCTAGGTTCCCAGCTGGGACTACCATCCTCTGTAAACATATTTCTAGCTGCTACATAGTCCCGGGTCTGCCTATGCTCATTCCCATCTGTTTCATGGCATAGTGCCAGTTTACAAGTGATCAAGATCTAATCATCCAATGCTGGTGAAGGCAATGAGGAGTTTTAGATGGACAGCCTGTGTGACCCCGTAAGCTGCTCCATGACCTACTGGAAGTCACTCACATTCGAGTCACGCAAGAGCACACTAGGTGTTGACCCTGTAATTTTAAAAATACTTCTTCAAGATCTGCAGTCAAGAGACCAAGAGGAAACAGATAATCTACTAAATGTCAGCCAGTCCTCATTTCACTTAAGTATGGTAGAAGAGTATTAGGTGGAAAGCAGCCAGCTAGGCTTGCCCTCGTACTGTCTGAAACAACTGTCCCACTCTACTAGAGACAAATTTCTTTGCGCAGCAGACTCTGCTCTGGCTCAGGCAGAACAAACCCGTGTGAAAACCACTTTACAAAATGCTTTTGCATACACTGTGCAGCATAACCACTGAAATTTATATAGAAAGACAGGTAATTCATACATACTATAAGTTGATGGGACATGGAGGATCATGAGACATTTTCAGAGGAATTTTTAGTTTCATTTACCATCAGAAGTTTTTGTTACAGGCATGAAAATGTTCCATGTAATTCTTTTCAGAAGAAAATGCATAAATAATGATCTTGACAATGAAATCTAGGATGAATTTTAAAGGCTAAAAGATTGGTTTTCTCCTTATTTTCCTCCACTAAATTTAATAATAAATTTCTGCAGACCATGCTGTCACTAGTATGGCAAAAGCCCATAACCAGCTGGTGGGCTTCTGTCATGGTTTAACTGCAGCCGGCAACCAAGCACCAGGCAGCTGCTCACTCCCTCCCCACCTGGTACGACTGGGGAGAGAATTGGAAAGGTAAAAGTGAGGAAACTCATGGGTTGAGATAGAGCCAGTTTAATAGGTAAAGCAAAAGCTGCACACACAAGCAAAACAAAACAAAGAATTCATTCACTGCTTCCTATGGGAGGACAGGTGTTCAGCCACCCCCAAGAAAGCTGAGTTCCATCATGCACAGCAGTGACTTGGGAAGACAAATGCCACCACTACAGACATCTCCCCTTCCTCCCTCTTCTCCCCCCAGTTCTATACACTGAACATGACACCAGATGGTCTGGGATATCCTTTGGGTCAGCTGGGGTCAGTCGTCCTGGCTGTGCCCCCTCCCAACTCCTTATGCACTCCCAGCCCAATCACTGGTGGTGCAGTGTGAGAAGCAGAAAAAGCCTTGATGCTGTGTAAGCCCTGCTCAGCAGTAACACAACCTAAACATCCTTATGTTACCAACACTATTTGCAGCACAAATCAAAACTACAGCCCCCATACAAGTGACTATGAAGAAAGTTAACTCTGCCCCAGTCAACAGCAGCAGAGCTTCCACCAGTTTTTCTTTACAGCCTTGGGCACCCTTCTCTTAGTTTTGAAAGGAAAACTATCAGTAGTGAATAATCAAGTCTTTAGTGTATCTAGAAACATGACTACTTGAGAGGGAACTACAAGAAACGATGTGGTTATTGATAGAAATACCCAGCATGGAAGAAGAACTGTGCAGGTATGACCCTTTGATAAATTCAAGCTATGGATATCTACATTTTTAACATTTGTACAGGTCTGCCCAATATCCTAGTATTTCAGTGAAAATTTACTTGACTTTTGTAAAGAAACATAAATCAGTTCCCCTGAACATACAAAAATTTACAGCTACAGTTAGTGCCTAAACAAACCCACAAAGTGAGATGAGAATGAATCTTTCTCCAGTTTGGTTTTTCAGATTTTCAGGTTTTTGGGGGGCATGGGGTAGAAAAGATTTGTAACAATGAACAGAAAGAAACCCACACCAAACCAAACCAGGCAGGTCATGCACTTCATGTACCTGTATCTGTAAGTTGTAGGTGTTACTGCCAGGTAACCAAGAGAAGATAAACTTTAAGGATATGTAAAATATGTATGCCAGAAGCTACAACAAGCCCCCAGGCCAGCCTGTCATTTTAGATCTACTCCACCTTTAGATCTGTACCTCAGCTAGGAGATTAGATCAGCTCTGTTATGACTGTTGATCCTCAAGGCCTTTCCTCTGGCATCTGCTCAATCCCTGCAGGTGCATTGTAACTCTTGTCATACACCTGGACGTCTGCTTTCAGGTTTTTAAGTTTTACATCCACTCCACTCAGTGTCTGGGTTTGTGGTCCACCCAGCTCTTCTACTTTTGCAGTATCAACACAGGCAAGACCTGTAGTAAAGGTCTGCATTATCATTTCATTTCAGTACATGGTGAATCAAGAACAGATGCTGAAGACTGCCTTGCCTCTCTTTGCCAGATTCATCATCAGCAATGGACTGAGGACTAAGCATGGGACATTCAAGATCTTCTTGGAGGCAGCTGACCAGGCTTTGCCCACTCTATCTAGGAACATGGGGTTGAGATTAATGGAAGGAGCTATGGCACTTCTTACTCCTGATGTGCTGCACCTTTCAGACCCAGATACTGCGAAAGAAAACCTTACCTTCCTCTTGGCTCAGCTCCCCCAGTACGGTCACCTCTATTATCATGGGGCTGTGCTACTGCAGTACAATTTCACACAGCAAGATGTGGACAACAGGCATGTCGCATACAAGCACGGAGGTGGGAATTCCCAGACTGACAGATTTACATTTGTTGCCACAGATAGGACTAATCAAGGCTTCATCGTGAATGGGACGGTGCAGAGTGAGCCAGTGGCATTCACCATTCAGGCAAGTGTGACCACAGTCCTACTTAAGAGAGATAAATAGCATGATAAGGTCAAAAATGTAGCAGTTTTTATGACAGCTGGTACTTGCTGCAGTCTCTGATTTAACTGTGCAACTAAAATGTTTGCTTTCTGTGTTCCATCAATAATTAACCTGGGGAATTAACTACTTGCCAAAATGCATAAATATAAGCAAGTAAACACTTATATACTTAATATTTACATGCTAAAATTTTTACATAGGAATCTCAACTATAAAGTTGAGCCCAGCTATGGGAAGGACAGAACTTCCTTCTGCTCTGCTTTCCCACTTGGTGCCTGACTCTTTGATTGGCACACATGGGGGTGAGAGGATGACTGTTGATCTTCATGTCACAGGAATCTTGAATTGCAGCCACTTTGCTCCCCCAGCTGGACATCCTGCCTTCTCTCTGGGAGTCTCTGTAAGATGCCGGCTCTGATTCATCTTTCTTCCCTAGAATCTTTCTGTTCACTTCACATTTCCCCTGTTTTTAAGTCCTTCATACTTTGTCATAGGCTCAGATACACTTGCTGTGATTTTTTGTATGTATCTAGGTGGCATGTTTCAGTACACAAAGTAGGCCTGGTTGGACTGCATGTCAAAATTCTGTGTTTCAAAACACTGACACTAATGAGAGGTTGTTAATGTTTCCTGATGACAAAGTTTCAAGTTTTGTGATGAGTGAGGAATACTACTTCAGATACGTGAACAGCAACAACCACTGTGGAATGCTAGAAGATTCATCAGAATTTGTGAAAGGTGCCATTGTTATTATAAAACAGAGGTGACAAACCTTTGCTGGAGTTACCTTTTGTTGTGAAGAAAATTACATAAAAAATGAGGACTATGGGGAATGTGGGACATCAGGGCAGAGGTACATAGAATTTGTGTTACACTCCCCAGAGAGTACTGTACCCTGCTGCATGTGGCAAGTGATGGGCCATCTGGGCCTGGAAACTTCTCATGTGAAGTACAACTTAACTGGAACTCGGGTGTTTGCAGCAGATTGTGAGCCAAAGTGGCTATTGCCACCCTGATCTGGCTACTGTGCTTCTAGCAAAAGCAGGACAGAGAATATCCTGATGCTGTAAAATGAATGTCTAACTTTTATTTAGGTGGATCATTTGGACAAAACAGCACCAAAAATTGTTCATCTCCATTGCTTTTCTCATGTGGAACTGCTGAAGAATGGCAATTATGGGATCTATATTACTGCCAGGTACCTGAGGGCATCTGACCCCAATACAGAAGATGACAAAATAATTTTTAAGATTTTGCGAGGTCCTCATTATGGCTACCTGGAAAATATAACAACAGGTGATTTTTTTAATAATCTCTTTATTTTGGGCCATACCAGACTAGATTCCAAACCCTACCCTGTTAATGTTTGCTTGATAGAGAGAATCAACATTTCTTAGCAAACTTTGGGCAAAGTTTGACTGTAGTAACAAAACTTTTACAATGAAAACTGAGTCTTATGTTTGTTATGAATTCTCAAAGAGTTTGAGATAATTTCAATAGCTGCTGCTGAGAAAATATTTTTATTTGCATCAAGAAACAAAAAGATTAATATTGAACCTGGCCTTTTGATAAACAGGCTACACATGAAGAAATTGGCAGCAACAATGAACAGATGTTGCTGTTTAGCTATAAACCCACATTTCTCTAAGTTCAGGTTCTCAACAAAAAGGAAAGTTGAAAAGAGTCTGTATGAGCTACATGGTTCTTATTAACAGGCTTTTGGTTCACCTGCGTGTTACTCATCTTTCCTAGGTGGATTCATTCAGGAAGGATTTAGCCAAAAGGATTTAAACAGCAAAATCATACTTTATGTCATCAACCAATCACGAGAAGCAAATTCAGACAGCTTGGAGTTTCAAGTGACAGATGCCAGTGGAAACTCTGCGGTGCCCCAAAGGTAGCTCCGCACCTCGGTGATGTGTGCTGTGCTGTGCTGCACTGTGCTCGCCAGCCCTGGGGAAAACGAACTGGTGCTGGGCTTGAAGCCATGCAGACATGGACATAGCTACAACTCAACCTGCTATTGCTTTTGCCAGAGAAGAGGTTTCTTCCCCTCAAGAAGGCAAAATACAAGGGTTTAGCACGAGGTTAGACTAGGTCACAGTTCTCAAGGGCCTTCGTGGCTTCACCAGGACACAATGGATTTAGCAGCAGTTGGGCATTTGGAGATCTGAGATGCTGGGTGAGGATGGATGGGACTATTGCTTCATGAACACGGTCCTGCAGCTGCAGGTCACTCTTGCCCTTAGCTGATGGCAATGCACTTTTCACAAGCTTGAGGTTACAATGCAATGTCTCAAATGACAAAGCTATGAGACCCGTACTTATGCAAAAGAGCACTAAAAGAAGGTCGAGAGCACACGATATCTTCTTTGTCATCCACTGCATGTATTAGGCATACTACCTGAATTTCCTTGTGACAAGCCTCATGTAGAAAACTTAGAGTATCATCTGAACTGTGCTTTGATGATAAAAGCCAGAAGCGCGAGTAGCTGTTCAGCAGAGGTAATGTTTCTCTTTATTTCTGAAAATAGGGCAAAATGTTCAACCAACTTATTTAATCAGAAGTAACTGAGAAAAAAATAACCAATATACTTTTCCTGAGTTAAACTGGCTACTCACAAACCAGTACTCATGGTGAAGAAAGAGCAGCAGAGAGGTGGCCCCAGGGGGAGAGCACTTCCCTGCACACTGGAGAGAGGACAGGGATTGAGCTGAGCTGAGCTGGAGGCAGTGTTTAGGCAGTTATGTGCTGTGCCAAAAGATGTCCCCATACACAAACGCATCTGCGTGCGGACAGCCTGAGCACTGCCCAGCTGCTCTGTGCCGGCTCACAGATGAACTGATATTAAAACCACCATTATGTGATGCCACTTCTCACAGGAAAGTGTGATTTCTGGTAAATGAATGGCAATGCATAGCACAGCTTTAGGAAAAGAGCAAAGAAATAGCACTTTTTTGCAGAAAATAGGTGTTACAGTGAAGTTGTCTGCTAGCAGACCAAAGGGGATTTTTAGTGAAAAAATAATATTTTAATATTGGATTTAAAAGTTTGTGAGGTATTTTTTTCACTTTAAACTATTTATCACCTAATGATCACTGGTTCAAAATACATGATTTATTGTTGGTGTCCCAGCGTTTACAGTTTACTGTTGATGTCCCATCTGGCACATCCATCTTATTTAGGCAAAAATAAAGCAAACCATCTTCTAAATGGGTTTCCCACAAAATTAGCATCAGAGGAGGACAGGGGGAAACTTCCACTGGTGGTAGAGCTAGTCAACTGTGAAAGGCCTAGAAGTTTGTTTTAGTAAAATTCAACTTGTAAATAGGTCAGCTTATTTTCCTTCTTTGCACTCTCTTTCATCTCTCTCTCTCATTAATTTTCATCACAGCTTTTAAAAAGGCAAGATCTTTATTGACTACCTTGTGCAGCACGCAGTCTTCCGAAGGTTCAGACATGCCCTCCCCATCGCCCATAAACAATTCTGAAATTCAGTTTTAGACACCTAGAATCAGACAGGGGAAAGGTTGAAGAGCGAAGTATGCAGAATACTAAAGCAAGGGGAGGAGGGAAGGCCCTTGCACAGAGGCAAGAAAAGTCCTAGAGCATACTCTGTGTCCTACAGAAGGAGAGTTAGAGGATAGATGAAGATATATGGGCAGGAAGGAGGATATTGCTGAGAAAAGACTGAGGAGTGGTTAAAAAACTACAAGGTTAAAGGGAACCAGGACAAACAGCGATAACTTGTCTTGACCTATTGTTGTTATGGACAAAATGCTCTTCTCAAGGTTACTGTAGAACCCCTCTGGCTGTGAAACAAGGCTCAGGTGTGGTTTGGGGTAGATCAGGGCTGGTCTGGAAGATTTACTAACGCCTCTTCCTAATCAGTTAAATCACACAAGTGTGTTGATTTGGAGACAAGGACTCAGTATGTGTATTGGCTAAATCAGTAGCCAGGAGAGAAGGCTCCTCACACAGCCTCTGAGCAGCAAGGGCTGGGGGTGGCTGTTAAGGTGGCTTTGCTTTACACTTGCAGTCTTTCCTTTCTCACAGGCTGGAGCTACGGTGGTCTCGGATTGAAATGCTACAGACTGAATATGAGGTGTGTGAAAACATGGGACTGGTGTCTCTGAAAATCACCAGGGCAGGACACTTGGTGGAGTCTGCCTTTATAACCGTGAAGGTAAAGCCAAAAGCCAACATCCTAACTTAATAAGTGCAGCTTGTTATTTTGTTCCTCAGATGTAAAGATAATTCAGTAATCATCAAAGAGGCCATGAGATTCAATCCATGCTTGCTGGGACATTGTCCTCGCTACTACAGATGGCTGAAACATTTCTGTCAAAATTTCCTGAGTTTTAAGTAGAAATGCTGATTAACCAAACATGGAATGTTTTGGAGCAGCATTTCAGTTTTGATGAAAAAACAGAGCAGGCAGTTTCCTCTGGCTTGTGCTCAGAAGCTTGGTTTCCAGGATCTGCCACTTTAAAATCCAGGCATTGTGCAAATTGAGGCCTTGGGACTTTCGTTTTGCCTTCTCAGGCTGGAAGAGCCCAGGAGCTATAGGGGCTTCAAGCACACAGCCATGGCAGCCTCCCCCATTTCTCCCCCTACTGCCCACAGCGTAGGAAAAACCCCTATATCTTGAATGACCGCTTCTGTCTTATGTCAAAAAGAGTAGACTGAAAGCTGTGGGCTATAACTTTGTTAAACAGGTTTTGTGCAACTTGCCTTCACAAATTTTATCTTCTATCATAAAACGGAAATTCCAGTATTTTAAAAGCTCCCCTTGCTAGAGAAATACAATTTCCCCCCCTCACAGTTCCTCAAGACTATAACCCTAATTAGACACATAATTTAGATTTTTCTTCTACAGAAGTTAGTGGGAATTTTGTTAATGATTCCATCGGGGCCATCCTGCCTGATCCTTCACAGACTGTGGTGATTCTACTCTGGTAGTCACTTGCATAAACAGACCAGTGAAATTGATTCCAGTATCAACACCCCAGTGTGGAAACTTGTGTGCTCTGGTGTCTCCTATAAAAATTCAGGGAGTGGCTGGAAACCCTGTATTTACATATGTCACACCTAGCCTAATGAGTCTTTGGGGATGACAGAGAGCTCTGTGCACAAAAACTTCTTTCAAGATATCACAAAGGACCAAATGGGAAAACGTGGCCAGGCTGTTGCTGCTCTTCTGAGATAATAAAATGTGGTTGTCCAGGAGCCAGGTATGGCAGGGTCCCCAGGCATGGTGAACAGCAGTGTTACCTGGTGTTGTCAAATACTGATCTGAGAGGGAACGAGCAAAATTATAAGATAGGCAAGTTTTTTTTGTTTATGCATTTTTTAAAAACCATGAGCAAGGACAGAATGTCTGTTGCACATAACAAGGTTTATTCTTCAGGTCTTTATCTTTTTTTCCAGCCTGAGTATATGTACGGGTTGGCCTGTCTATTTGAGATGTGCACAGTACCTTCAGCATGCAGCTGAATGCAGTGGTTCAGTGAAATGGATCAGCATGGTATTTACTGCTTGATTTCTTCTCAGGTCAATGAAATATCTGCTAGGCTGGGAAAGGACTTCACAGTGACTCCCTCCAAGCTTGTTCAGTTTGATCCAGGTATGAAATAGTGCACTGAATAACTCTAAAATTAATTAACTGATTTTGAAAGAGTAAACTGTTGCTTTGGAGAGTGCAACCCATTACACATCTGTAGCTAGAGAAGCTGAATAGTGTTTCAGAGCTGGGCTCATTTTCTGGAAGTACTGTGGGCCTCCTTAGTGAATTGGTATCCTCATTACTTAGCATGAGACTGCCTACAGTCTTTCACATCAGTTAAAATATCAGAAGCGCTGAAATGATGTCTCCTAATCTCTCAGCAATTAGGCTGGATAGGACTCACCCTGAGCCGAACTGTGCGATGCTTTAAAAACTTCAGTCATTATAGGTAAAGCCCAGGACACAGGTCAATTTTAGACAAAACTGAGTACAACTTAGTTATTCAAGGTGTCCAAGACCCTTTTTCATTCACATACAAGCCTGAAGTTACCCAGTAAAGACAAGGAACCAAGAAAAAACAACTGTAAGATTTGCCTAAAAGGTTGCACTTCAATCTAAAACAGTTTTTGATCCATTTGCAGGTATTTTAAATAAGGGTTCCATCTCTAAAGCTAAGCTTTTCTGATAAAAACCCTATGATACATATTCTCTTGAAAATCGCAGAAGTCCTAAATCTATGTATTGCAGCACAGTTTTGCACATCTTCAGCAGCTTTTTGTTACAGTGTATGCACTTCAACTGAATCATCATTACCCAGGAACAAATTCAAACTCAGTGTTGTTTGGAAGAACAGCAGGAGTCCAGTCCATCGGTAGGAGCACAATAGCATACACAATTTACTCCATTCTAGCTGCAGACATGTTAATTAATCTATTTCTTTGACACCCTGACTGATTGAAATAGCACTTAAAGAGTAATTAAAATGTTTATTTCTGTTAGGAGTGTCAACCAAGATGTGGAATATAGCAATTACCTATGACAGATTAGAGGAAGATGATGAAGTCTTTGAAGTAGTTCTGCACTCCCCTGTGAATGTTGTTCTTGGCACATGGACAAAAGCTGTAGTGAAAATTTTGGACTCAAAAGGAGGTATTCTCTTTTGATCTTCATGATTAAGAAGGTGGGACAATCTTGGCTGACTAGCTACCTATTTTCAACCACAAGTTGTTCCTAACACTCACTGTTAGATCAAACTGCTTAATTTCTTTTTAGAGAAAACAGGCTCGACAGTTGCAGACCCTTTATTCTCTCACACAATTATATGCATCCTCTTACGAAACACAGCATGGAGAAAGCAACGAGTACAAAATGAGAAAAGTGCCAGGAAAGAAACCACTTTTCATAAAAACATGAGTTCTCATTTATTAAAGTGGGAAAAATTGATTTTAGATCCATTAGAATTTTTTTCCAGTTACTATTTAGCAGTTGTTACACACTCTGTAAAAGAGATTTATTTTCCTCCCAAAAAAGAAACCTAACAAGTTAACCCATCTCTTAGCAATATATTTTCCAATGCTTAAAAATCACAATCCACAACTTCACAGCAAACAGCAAAGACCATTACACAGTTTAGGCTTTTGAGACTGCATTATTACTGTGTTTTTCAGTGATCAAATGTGGTATGCCTAAAATCGGATGAAAAAGGAGGCAATGGTAGAAATAGAAACATAGGAAAACTGTAGAAAAACAGAAATAACTAGCAAAGCAGCTGCATCCTCTGACAGCTGAAAAATGTTTTTCCTTCTGGTGTTTAGTAAAACAGTATTTTAAATATCCATGTTGCAATGGATTATGCTTCATGTTACAAGAAATCCTTTTAAAATTTCAGATTTGTTTTCTCCTAAACATTCCTAGTGTAAATCTGAAGTTAATTGACGCCATTTGTTCATTGAAGCAACAGTGTCCTGGATTTCAAAGAAGAAACTTCTCTGGGCATGATGGAAGTATCACCAATGATAGTTAAAGATACCTCTATATTCATGATCAAAAAATCTAGCACTTCAAACCCCAATATAAGCATGAAAACAGGTACTTTCAGCAGATGCTTGGTTGAAATTCTGACCTGTGGGTAGACAGATGCATCACATATAAAATCATACTTACATAGGTAGTAGTTGCAGTTATGGTCATAGGTAACCCCAGAAATGAGGGTGACTGAACAAACAGCAAATCAACTACTTCAAGTGAAAGAATCATCCAGCTTTTAAGGACAAGCTGTTTATATGCCCATGTCAATGCGACCAGTTATCTGCTCATGTAGTTAGAACTGACCATCTGTCATTTTTTATGCTTTCAGGTCAATGCAGCCATTCCCGTTCTTCTGGCCAAAGCAAGCGTGACTTCTGGGGGAGAGGCACGCTGTTTCCAGTTTCCTCGGGCTCCTCATCACCTTCCAGGCCTGGCAATGTTTCCTTGGAAGGGATCCCACTGCCTCCTTCCAAAGGGATGACAGAGCGTGGAGGGGACCTGCAGCAGGAGCACAGCTTGGCAAATCGGTCAAGGACCAGGCTGAGAGTAACTGGAAATGGCAGAATAGTAAGAGATTTCTGTAGTTCAGTGATGGACTGATTTGTGAATTTATTGTGATGTGATATCTTAATTTAGCTGTCATGTTTTTGTAGCAATCCTATCTGACCACACAATAACTACAAACTACATGAGTTTGCTCTGAGTCAGACCTGAGGGCTATTTCAAAAAAGTGTAAGGAAAAAGCCAAAACCAAACCAACCTGATTTTGAGGATCCATGTATGCAAGAGAGGAATAAAAACAAGACTTGGGGGAAGAAACAGGCATCAAGCAACTTCAGCAATTATGAAGCTTCTAATATTCATAAATCTTTGTAAAAAATATGGGTAAATTAGAAAAAAGAAGTTGGTGGAGCCAGGCAAATTTATAGAAGCTATGTATCTGGTACTCTAAAGCTGAAAATACTGTTAGCTTAATCAGGGAATAGTTATTTAAACCTTACCCACTGATTTTCCTGCTTAAGCTATATTGGTTTAGCTAGATATTTAGTAACTTTCTGCTACTGTGACCTTAAAAGTTACTGGCATCTGTTTTTATGAACACTGAACATTACACTTGTTCTTTGTGCTTTTTAATGGCTCCTTTCAGAAGTGGTATGTTTCTATTCTAAAGTAAAGTAAACCCAAGACATGTTCTGCATGATTTATAACTTAGGAGTAAATGTTACATAAAGTCTTTTTGTTTCTATAATAACATGAATATACCAATCTCATTCTGCTGTTCTACCTTTTTCAGGTTCATCCTTCATCTGTATTTAGAAATGAAACAGATGTTGTCTTCAAAGTAAGAGTATTATGGGTGTTAGTTGGACATTTCCACGATTTCTTTCTGATTCTGTTCTTTCCAGGCTTTAACAGTTTTAATAATTTGTTATGAGCAATACTTTGTTTTTCTATGTGTCTTTCTTTTTCTTTGGTGTAGTTTCCCTTGATTTATAATAATTTGTATTATAATTAATTTTTATTATTTGTTTAGTTTATTTAAGAGTCACTTGTATGTACTAACCCTCTCTTTTCCTCTCCTGTTCTTGTGTGTGTGATATTATAAAATGAAGTATCATGGGATTTTATCACTCAAAATAGAGGATGACATCTCCTCAGCTGAAACCAACAAGAAGGCACAACCACAGATAAATGTCATCTCCTCTAGGAAAACAGACATCCCACAGGCGGATAAGGCAGCACTTGCATCTGAACCAAGATCGAGACATAAGGTATGAAACCTTTTTTTTCATGGGCATTTTCACCATCTGTTTTCAGTCGTGCTGTTTTCCAAAATTATTTAACACCTAGAAGAGTTTTCATGGCATAAAACTGTAATATAAGACCTAATTAATCTGTTTCATTTCACTTGTTTTGTGTAATTATTTTCCTTCAAATGTTCAAATGACAATTTCTCTTTCCAGGACTTTTACTCTTTTCAAAAGGCCTGTACACCAGATTTAAAGGGCCTCTTGCATTATGAAGAAAGCACTCAAAAGTTTTTTCAGTGTGATGGGATAACATGGAAATTCTGGAATTCCCAAAGCAAGGTAAAAATGTAGCCACGTGTACATATCTAAGACAGAGGATAGAGTCTAGGATCAGTGATATCCTAAAGCAGAGGATCTTCCTGCAACTGTTATTTACTTGAATGGGGAATAAGTGTTATCCATATTCAGGTTTGCTTTCAGTGGAAACAAAATTTTACTAGAAATTTGATGAGGACTTGACTCCTGGGGTTGCCTTTCCTCTCTGTCATCCACCGGTGCTCCTGGACAAACCACATGAGCACTAGTGTCTTGGGGCTTCTGACAATGTGGGCATAACAGTCAGTGAATGAAGTCTGTGAGAGAATGGGTGGAAGTTAGTAAAATAAGCTTGCTTAGGTATTCTGTAAACATACATTTCCTCCACCACTTAACACGTCATGCTGAATTTTGTTGCACTGCATTCCCTGCACGGACTGCAGGAGACAGAAGATGGTGTCCAAACTCATATAAAATCTTTAGAGGATTTTTTGAACTGAATCCTACTGTCACCATTAAAGCTACTAATTATAAAGTGTAGGTCCTCTGTCAGGCATTATTTATTTAAATCTTTTAAGCAATGCTGTAACTTTATTTATACACCAAAGTTCACGCCCAGTTTAATTCTGGGCACTTAGTGCACAGGCTATCTGTGCACAGACAGAAGTCTGTTTTACCTTCTCCTCTTTATTTTAGGAGGTAACCATGAAGAAATGTCCCTCTGGATGGAGTTATCATGAGGGCAGCTGCTACTTCCTGGTAGTGAATCACAAGGTCACCTGGAACACTGCTGCTCGGGCTTGCAGAGAACAGTAAGAGGCCATCGTGTATTTGCTGTGCACTGCTGTTGCCCTGAGCTGAATGCTGCTCTTGAGGCCAAATTTATTTAGATAAGACTAGCTTTGGCTGTTCTGCACAGCTTCCCCCCAAAAAATGAACAAGTCCTGGGATTCAATCCCAGTGGACGATACAAATATTAATGTCATAATGTTTCAGGTGGTGATGCTATCTTAATTACAGCATGAATTCCCAAAGCTGTCCATCTGCAGTGAGGATACTTTCCTAATGGGAGAGTTAGTTTGGGAGAAGAGAAATACAGCAAAGACTCAGAATTTCATCCTCTCTTACTCACCACTTCCTTGGCTCTATCTCCACTTGGTATAGCAATGGCAAAATGTTGCCAGCTCCTGTGTGCCTCCCTTTATTCTTCTGAAGATGCAGCTTTGAAGATTCTGTAACTACTTGAAAACTTTAACATTCAATTTAGCAGTACATTTCTGACTTTTCAAGGATACAATAATGATAATAATCGTTGTCTCAAAGTATGAGATAAAAAACCTGCCAGTCTTGCTTTTTGGACATTTGCTTTGAGATTTTGGTTTTAGGGGTATTAGGTTAGCTGGAAGAATGTTAGCCATGGTAACATGAAGCTTGCCCAAGAATAGGCATACTCAGTACCTTTTCCTGAATTATGAACACCAGATTGAAAACAAATCTGAAAAATAGGAAGGGTTTAAGCAGACGTCTCCATTACTCCATGAAAGGAAAATTAAAACAGGAAAGAGTTGGAAATGATAGAAACAGAATATGTTCCGTAAGTAGTGGAAGGACATGCTGGAAATGTGAATCATGGCCAAGCGTGCATAACAAACGTTGATTCATTCCACCCAGTTATGCCAGATTACGTTGTCTTGGTAACACGCAAAAGAAAAGTCTTGATACTAACACCTCCCAGCTGATGGATGATATTCTTTACTAAAAGGTAAATGTTATGTGCTCTTGTGAGCTCACCCCAAATTTTATGTTATTACTTGGTTTACTTAAAATTTCAGCTCTTGAAATTGTTTGTTATTACCTACTTTTATTGTGCTACATGTTAGCAAACAAAACTATAAATTGTGAATATTTTTTTTTTTCTGAAAGGCTTCAACAGTCAATTGATCCCTTGGGACCATATGTCACTCTACTGGGACGTGTTTCCCATCTTCTACAAGAGTGTGATTTTTGTGACCCATATTTTTTGTAGGCGGTAGCTTCTTGATGAAGGCTATAGTGTGCAAGGTAGATATTAAACTGAACAAAAGTAAATAAATGTAAACAACAGTACTTAAATGACAGAGTCAAAAAAATATGCAAAAAATCAGGGCATATCATTGAATCCACAAGGAAATGAATCCTAGGGCTGTGATAATTCAATTAATGTCATACTAGCATAGACTAAGGAAGGTTTATCCCGGTAAATGGAGTACTCCTGGCCTGCATCTGGAACTGATTTACAAAAGTACAACTCCAGGAACACGCTTAAATGTGGTAAGAGAACATAATTCATTAAATTTTATTTTGTGCTTTTCCCCAGCTCCTCCAGCAATCAACACCACCACTAATTGCGGTGTTTCAGTTATTAATACTGATTCTATTGACATTTAAATGTTTCCAACAGGGAAATAAAACTATCATGGAGGTCAGTCCTCAATTTTCAATAGATCAAACAAACTAGATATTAAATGAAAATATTAGAATTGGCGTTCAGTAAATTAGCCCACTTCCCTGAAAAAAAAAAGAACAATTTTTTATTACTACAAAAATGGCATCATTTTAAGCTCCTATTCATTTGTCTTGCAAGAATTTTTCTATTACACAGAACAGGGAAAAGTGCACAAGCATTGTGAAAGTTGATTCACTAACAGTATCCAAGTAACCAACCTCCTACCCTTTTTGAGACAACCTTGCTATCCTGAGACAACAGACTTGGCAACAGGCTGTACTAAAAGTATACAGAAGTGGGCAGGCTGGAGAGTGTCTGGAGAAGGGCCACAAAGACGATCAAAGGATTGTAAAACCTGCCATGTGAAGAAAGAGGGCACAGGGGAGCCCTTATCACCGTGCTTCAGTATTTAAAGGGTGGCTACGAAGAAGAGGGAGACTCCCTTTTCACAAAGAGTCACATAGAAAAGATGAACAACTAAGGGTACAAGTTACTCCTGGGAAGATTCCAATTAGACACAAAGAAACTCCTGCAAGTTTTTTTTCACAATGAGATCAAGTGTTAGAAGAGTCTCTCCAAGGATGTGCTGTATTCCCCAATTTCAGACACTTGCAAGGTTTAGCTGGATAGAGTGCTGGCCCATCTTGTCTGGACTGTGCTTTTGCCAGGAAAGGTGGGACCAGATGATCCTTGAAGTTCCTTCCAACCTGATAGTCTGTGATTGTATTTCATCAAAGCAATACTATCACTTTATTGTGGAAGCAGTTGTTGTCTGGACATAACTACATCTACACGGGCTACTGCAGACCTATTTGAGTTTCTATTGACATACACTGCATCCATCTATTGCAGGTGGTACACAACCCTCTCCTTTAGTTTCCATATGCAGGGGTAGAAGCAGACACAAATATGTGCTTGTCTTGATGCAAGTTTCTATATGTTAGTGTTACACTGGGGATGGGGGGCAGGGAAATCTCAGTTAATTGCTGTGAAAGTCTTGCACTGTTTCTAACCCTTCTCCAATTCATTGAGAGAAAGGTGGTTTAAGAACTCATTTCTCTAGCTTTGTTTGTATGTACAAAGAGGCTCTTGGCAACGTGAAGAGAAGCATCTGGGGGATATTACGGCTGAGTGATCCTACAGCAGCTTGATTTAGAAGCAATTTTGATGATTTATGCCACAGCTCTTGTTTATCCAATAGGAACATGTCCTCCCCAAGGGTCAGTACAGCAGGGCTCACTCCCATGTGAGATGGTTTCACTGCTGCACTGAAGGGATGGAAGAACTGGATACACAGAACCCACAGCTGTGTCTCGTGCCTTATCAATCATATTACACCTTTATCTTTTTGAAAGTTGAAAATTTAATTAAAGCACAAATGTGATTAGATTTCAGGTCCTCTACTGCTATCTGTGTAAAGCAGGACATATTATTTTGTTTGATGGTACTATATTAGCTACATGTGGCCTCAGTCCTTGGGAATCTCAGGCAGAACCACATCTAAAGTAATAGTTTAGATCCTTCATGACGGCTCAGTGTTCACTACTGGAAAGCAGGACAGCATCCCTCCTCTCCTAATACTGGTTCTCCAAGTGACTGGTTTAACTATTGTGTGACTCCAGCATAGGGATCCAGGTACCCAGAGTCATTTTATAGGCCTCGTGTAAGCTGTCTGACTTTCAACTGCCAGTCTGGAAGTGCAGGGCTCCTGCAAGATCTGCATCATGTCTGCCACTCTCATCTGAATGTTCTGAATACCACAAGGTGTTGTAAGCAACACTAGACACCTATTTCAAGGCATCAGGATAACACCCTAGGTGACCAAACAAAAGACAGAGATAAGCACAGCATTTCAGTCACTCCCCACCCCCTTCAACATCAATATAGGACATGGATTTACTACAGCAATTCAAATAAAATGTTGTGTCCTGGGGAGACCTTCATACTTAGTCAAGTGTGCTTTTGCTGATGTTAAATTTACCAAATTGGTACAAGACTCTTTTAAATGTATCAGATAATTTAATGGAAAATCAGTATAGTCTTTGTGCTAAGTGTTTTCCATATAATACTTCAAGGTCAACAGCTACCCAAAATGTTTCCTTTATTTGTGCAACTGCTCTAATATAAAGGATGCTCTTGACTCAATAACAAAAATTCTAAAGCAAGCAGGAACAATTTTAAATTGATGGTTTAGCACAGAAAAAAGTGTGGGTTTGTTGTGGATTCCTATGGTTGGTGTTTGTTTGTTTGTTTTTGGTTTTGTTTGGGTTTTTCCCTAATAAGGCATTATAACCCCTTATCTCGAATAATTAACATTAGGAAGTGTTAGATGCACACAATTCCATAAACAACATTATCTTGTAATTTCCGGTGTCTGATGCTATGCCTTGAGGTTCAATGAATAACATTAATGGAAGTGCTATGTTCTTTCAGGATGGTTCTCATTTCCCTACAATACATAAACCCCCTAACTAGGTATAACAATTAGAACAGTTGTTCTCTCTCTAGTAATGTGTTTCTCAAGCTGCACTTAGAAAGCACTCCTGTAGAGAAAAGATTAGATATCGTTATAATTATTGCAGTGCTTTCCTTTCACAGTGACACATGGATTGGTACATGGATTGAAGTAAAAGTCTGACTGTTAATTGCTTAGACCACCTCTATATGTCATAAATGATAGAGCAGTTACTGACACACATTGTTGCTTTTTGGTTTCACATTTTCTAGGACACATTTTCTAGAACAACAGGAGTAAGATATGCTTACCTAAAGTAAATTACTTAGTTCCTAGGTTTTCAGAGTCCTTAAACAGAAGCCAGATAAAATGCTCTATTTTTGTTCTTGCTCACCTAGTAGTGATACCACAGAAACTGCTGCCCAAACCTCTTCTCAGGCCCATTTGGTCAGTGCAACCGCAGTCACTGTGAGGGGGAGTGGAGTCCTGCTGCTGAAGCAGTTAGCCTGGGAGGACACCCTGAATTAACTATTCCTGCTTTCCTGGACTCTGTCTGTAGAAGAAGATGGAGTACAAAACTTTCCAACAGCATTTGTCAGTGTAACACTAACATCGGAGATTCTGTGCCTGGCAGATTGGCCCAGAAGGGTGGAAGCATGTCACCCTTGGGACACACAGGCACATCTCACAGTGATGAGAGGCACAGCTGAAGCCCTGTTGACACCTTCACTGGGTGCAGTTTTGGGAGCCTTTACCACAGTGGGTGCACAATGCTGACCCCTACCAGACACTTCTGAGGCCATTCTGCCACACTTCTGGGTGAGGAGAGTGGTGTCAGCGGGATCCTTTCCATGGCCCAGGAACTCAGAGAGGCCCCAATGGGCTCTATGTTAGTGTACAGTGCTTGCCCCAGGACAGCTGTGATTGCACAGGCAAGGGCTAACACCCAGCTGTCCTGCTAGCCTTGGCAGATCCACCACGCAGTGTGGAGTGGAGGGAAACTCCATCCCCTGCTGCTTTGGTTGGCCTGCAGGGATAATGGAGAACTGCAGCAGCAGCAGCATCCACTCTCAGCAACACAATTAATTTATTTCATATCCTCACCCTGTGGGCCCAGATTAAGGAATGGTCCAGATTTTGTGCAGTAGGGACTGTTCAGAATACTGTGGACTACTACTTTGAACTTCTCATTCAAATTCTTCCTGCTTCCCTATCTTGTGTGGCATCATATGGAATCCATGGGATCAGTACTCCTAGAAGACATACAGGGCAGTAAAGGGAATGGAGCTCCAGGGATGGATCTCTAACTGGGCAGCAGGCTTAATGGTGGGCTTTCACTCTTAACACCTGCTCATGGTCTCCATAGTGAGCTCAAGTCTGCCACACCATTCTTGAGACCTGGTTGCTGCCCCAGCTCTTAAAGAAGACAGTCATCACTTCATCTGGAGCAGTAGTGATCTTCTGTCTCTGTTGTCTGACAAAAGCCATGAAATTAGCAAAACCTTTACAATACCATTTACTTATTCTAATATTAGAAGAGTTTTTTTGCCCTCTTAAAATGTTTTTATGACCAGTGTTGTTTGCTTTGGCCCTGTCAACCATCACCCAGGATATCCCAGGAGGCTGAAGGGGTTAAGGCTTTTAGACTGAATGGCAGTCAGAAATATGGGACAACAGTAATGTCAGCACCAGAGGTTCGGCATCAGAGGGGTGGCAACACCAGGTGTGACATGTAAAAAGGTGATACGATATCAGTGCAGACACTAAGATGGGTAAATAAGAAAGTGGAGCCACTGATGGCTGACAGTTCCTGGCAAATGTGAAGAATGCCATTTGTCTCTTAATACCTAAAGATTTAGCCTAAATGGCTTAGGAGTAGCCTGCTAGTGCTTGTATGTTTGGTACTGGTTGAAAGATTTGTCAGTGGCAAGGCCACTCAGTGGCTAGGGTTTGCAAATCCTCCTTTGCAACTGGCATACTATAGGTACAAACACAGAGCAGAGTTTATGCATTGACTTAACTCAATACAAACCACAACTTCTCTCCAATCTGAACTAAATGTGTTGTCGCTGCAGACAACCCTTTGAAGAATGCGCTGCTTTTCTGAGCCTTTTCAGATACCAAATTTCTTGTGATGATCAACTGGGGGACCTCATGGTATACCTGCATTTACCAGGTGCAGGTTCATAGGAGGATGCAGAACCAGAATGTCTCAGCTGAAAGCCAAAATTGAAAAGCGTGAAAATGCAAAAAAAGAAGGGGGGTGGGATAGAGGGGGAGGAAGGAAATGGGGGCAGAATGATGTAACAGCCTGAATGTTGATTTCAGAGGATGAATGTGTAACTGTGGCAGGGGAGATTTAGATTAGATATTATGAGAAGGTTCTTCACTCAGAGGGTGGTCGGGCACTGGAACAGCCTCCCCAGGGAAGTGGTCACAGCACCCGCCTGATAGAGTTCAAGAAGTGTTTGGACAACACTCTCAGGCTCACTGTGTGATTTTTGGGGATGCCTTGTGCAGGGCCAAGAGTTATATTTTGATGACCCTTGTGGGTCCCTTCCTACTCAGGACATTCTATGATTTTGTGATTCTATGATGACTGCTCAGAACCACATTACCACTTAAATGTATAACTTCAGTCTTGTCAAAACATGATTTAAAAAAGATATCTCCTGCTCTACTACCAAACAGGTGAAGTTGTATCTTTCAGTGGCTTGGATTTCAGTGTAGAAGTTTATTATTTTATGGAAAATAAGTCTATTTCAGTATCAGTAATTGAGCCAATGGTTTAAAACACAGTTTGTGAGTATGAGGCGTGTATTTCCTGTATACATTTCCTTCTGTTGCCCAGCTGATTTAATTTTTTTGTTAGAGAAATCAGACTAGGACTTTGGTTCCTCTCCAAGTAATCCACAATTTTAAGACTTCATCTTCATGTAATTATTCCTTCATGCCAGGAAGTTGTGGTTTTCCTGTGACTTGTTATTTATATGCTTTATACTAGAATCAACGCCTGTTGTTGATAAGTTGGTGGGAGCTGTCTGCCACTCTGTGGAATGCTAATTACTCTGTCCTCTCTTGTTGAGCCTAGATACCTGGGGAGTCTTACAAGTGTGGCTAATGAACAACACATGCAGTGGCTGTGGGACTTCAGTGGGAGGATGCCCTTTTGGATAGGCAAGTATATTGGCTGCGAGTCACCTCTGAGGGCTGCGGTTCCTGTGCACATTGAAAAGCAGAAACTGCTGCAGCAGCTCGAACCCGGTTTTCAAACACTGTATTGTCCTCAAATTTCTGCTGCTTTTCTTATTTCAGAACAAGGCATAAACCAAAACCTGTAATTTACCTGGCTACTTTTATAAGTCTTTATCAAAAATATGAGTTTATCATGATGCCTATTGCTGGGATGTTTTTGTGTTGAAACCTTTACTATTCTCAAGCTGATGAAAATAGTTCTTCAGAGGTGAAGCTCTTACAGTTTTGTTTATCTCATCTTTCTTTTGACTATTACTTTATCTATCACTAATTTACCTTTTTCTTTTGTTTTGTTTTAACTTCAATAATTATTTATATTACTCCTAATTTAATAGTGTCTTCTTATGTTAGAAATCTTATGAATTATTTAGATGATAAGCTAAAGAACATTTCATCACATCATTTCAGATTTAGCTATTTCTTATTAGGCACTTTAAATTTAATGAGAAACGGAAAGAATTTGGATGGGTCTTCTTAGTACCTACTTTCTGTGAATAACTGCTTTAGCTCGAATACTAGTGCTACTGCTTT
This sequence comes from Platysteira castanea, assembly GCA_013397175.1. NCBI lineage: Eukaryota > Metazoa > Chordata > Aves > Passeriformes > Platysteira > Platysteira castanea. Next base: position 124,906 of record VYXC01003895.1, read on the forward strand.
CTTCTAACCCTTCTTGTTTCTGCTATACTGTCCTCAGTTTGGTTCTTTTTCTCTGATTCTGAAGTGCAATTATCAGCTCTTAGTAATTTTCTGAGATGGATTTACTAGGTATACTAAATTATCTCTAAAAAAGCACTTAGTTTTGGGTCATGTTTAATGGTATCCTAATTCTGTTAACCTGAAATAAACTTGGTTGACGAAGATAAAACCACAAGATTGTTATGCTAATTTTCTTATCTTGGTCTCTCCTAAGAAGACAGGTCATGTCTGAAATTATGCCACACATATTGGTCTTAGTAACTTAAGGCTACGGGAAAAGATATGTTTTATGCTGTACTAATTAACACAAGCTAATTTTACAACTGTTAATTTAAACAGTGTAAACAAGGTTCACAAAGATCTGCAGCATTTTATATTCAGAAGAAATCTGAAGGCATCTGATGCTGCCCAGACTACTTGCTGTTTCAAGTATCAAAAGAGGTGATAGACATGTACTAGATGTAAGAAAAAACCATTTTAGATACACACCACTGCAGAAAAGTATATTTTCCTTTATTCATATGGCACTAACTGTGATTCAAGTGGCCTAATTAAATCCTAAATTGTGTTTTGCTTGTGTTCTACCAGCTGTTTTCTTTTTCTCTCAGCATGAAATTGTATGCATTTTTTAATGAAGAACAACATGACTCTCTAGGCATCTGGCTTCAGTGACAATAAACACCACTGATTTGGTCTTACTGATTTCACACAGGTTTGAATGACCAAGTCAATCCTGGACACTGGGAGTGGAACGGAGGAGAACCTGTAACCTACATAAACTGGAGAAGAAGCTCCTACCACCTTCCAGTGGGAGGAAGAAATTGTGTATTTGTGCAGAAGCAAGGAAAATGGCAAGCAACTGACTGCAAGAAGGTCAAACCAAGCAGCTATATATGTTCAAGGAAGCTGTAATGGACGGAGGATGCCGGTGAAACCATAAGCACATTCATGCTATTTCAGTATGTTAACTGCAGTTGGAAAACCATCCTAATTAAAAAGAAGGCTTCTTTTATATGCTGCCAGAGGTGCAGATGCACTGGCCTCTAACCAAGGTATAGAGATCAGCTGCAAAAATTAAGTCCAGGTTAAGGTTTTGAAATCTCCCCAGTGACTTTGATCTGTCACTTACTCATATGTATTTTTATGCCAAAGAGCTGGGTCTCAAGGCTTTCATCACACTTCAGTGTAAAAGTACTTTCTCTTTTAAAGAAAGTATCACATCAGTTGGTTTGCTTTGCCCTTAAGGAGGGGTTGTGAACTGCAGTTTTACTCTGCAGTCACAAAAAGAGGAATACTGCTGGGGTTGGAAATGAGGGCAGACAGCTGCCTAAAACAGATCCTTTTGAGTGATGACGGGAGTAATGTCATGTAAGTACTAGAGTTTCTTTGGTGGATGCCCTAGTACATCTTGCAAAAGTACCAAGGGCTGGACTTCGGCTGGTGATAGAGTACCAACAGGAGCAAAGTCTTGTATTTCTTCTACCTCCCAAGGCCAGCTTGAGAATCGAATGGATCTGGCCGCACAAAGTTGCATCTGTTTCACATTCCTAAGCAAATTTTTTCTTTTTGTTTTAGAATTGCAGGATGGTGCTGTAATTTTTAGTGTAATTAAATAATGGGAAATCTCTAAACCTAATGTTACAGCAAATGATGATTTATTAAAAAAAAATATAAACTTAATCCTAGGATATTATCTTGAGATATTCACTGATACAAGAACATCAATAGGATTTATATGTGTGTATAAACCAATGTAATCATGAGACATATTTTGTAGTAAAGCAGCTACGGCTTTTGAAAAGTATTAATCTAAGTCCTTATTAGAGATTTGAGGTTCTTAAAAATAATATTTAAAAATCCAGATTTATTTTCAGAAAGGCTTAAAACCCAGCAATTAATAGGAAAAAACCAGCTGGCCAGAACTTATTATTTTAGATAGATATAGTTGCAGTGTAACCATTTTGTAACATTATAGTACATTTACACTTGAGCTGTCAAAAGCTTGCTTTTGGACGTTTTTACTGCCAGTCTTAAATTAAAAAAAAAAAAAAAAAAAAAAAAAAAAAAAAAAAAAAAAAAAAAAAAAGCTTCTCTCAACAGGAGCCAGTGTGTGACAGCTGTTTTGGAACTGAGTATGGTGAATTTGCCCTGTACTTATGAACTCTCATCCTCCCCATCTGCCTGCCTGCTGCCAGCAGTTGATCCCCTCCTTGCTCATCTAGTCAGCCAGCCTCTGGACCAGTTTTGCACTAGATCTGCAAAACCTCCTTCTCGGGTTCCTCAAATCAATTTCTCAGTCCTGTGAGGGACAGATGGAGCAGAATCACCTCTCCTCTCTGAGCTGAAGCACACTATTTCAGGGGTTATATATTCCTCTCTTTGCCTCTGTCATGCACAGGTTACTCATCCTTCCTCCTTGCCTGTGACAAGTTAAATCAAAATGTGAGTAGCTGAACAGTCTTTGTATATAGGAAAGAACCTCCCTGAAAGGACTGCTGCCAATAAACATGAGTGCATCGCAACATCAGAGAAAAACATACTGGAGACAGAACCTCCTCATCTTTACTGCTGCTATCAACAGATGCAGACAAAAATATTTCCAGGATTTCTCTCTTTTTCTTTCATGGTAATATTTATGACAAGCTTCTAGATACTTTTTCTAGACACAAACTCTTCTGTTTAAGGAGTTTTCTAGGTCAGCATAGATACGCTACTTGTGTCCCAACCAAGTACTCCTGAATACCCCGTTTCAGACCTGATTTTATTTCTGATAGTTTTCATTACAGAAAAAAATCAGCATCTAAAAAAGCACTCTTGATATCTCTTAGCAGTGGGTTCTGGAATTCCAGGGAAAATTGACTGAGACCTAAACATAACCTTTTATTTCTCTAGGGCCTTTTTAAAATAAAAGCTGTAGAATTTATTGGTGCTAATTTGATAAAGCCTATTGAGATTATTCAAATACCTCTCCCAATTATTTAATGAATTAATGATAGCAGAGTGGAGATTTTGACAAAGGTGCTTGTTACTTGGTCAGTAACTAATAAATGACACACCATCTGACACAACAGAGACTCAGGTTTGCTTTTGTGAGAGTAGGGGAAATTTTCCCATTTTTGTAGTTCATTTGAACTACTTTAAAATGATTGCAGAGTATGAAGATTTCACTACACAATAGACTCTTACTTGTGCAAACTGCATGAGTTTATGGGTTTAACTATATCTAACACAATACACTAATGAAACTAAAATTCTTATATTGCAGAGCAAGTATATTTCTGCCCTGAAAGGCTGATGATTTTTTTTCCAATACAATTAACTGTTCCAAACATTTACTAATAAATTCTGTTTTTTCTGTCCTTAAAAATTTTTTTCACAGATTTTTACATCTTTTATTTTTATTATTAGAATACTGGACTTCAAAGAACAAAACATACTCAAATCAGGGAAAGCACAAATAATTTATTTTTTTTTCTGTTGACATAGGAAATTATTGCTTCTAAGAAGTTTAGTAAAGGATGGGCCTACAGTCCCGAGGAGCTATGGGGATTTTTTCATCTTTAGTATTTTTGAATTAGACTCTGAGTAAACTCCATGAAAAAACAGTATTTAGAGGATCAGCAGCACCAGAAGTATTTCAAAAGGATGAAAGTAAGAAAAAGGAGATGTAAATTCTGGTGTTTACATACGGAGCCACACTTTCTGGATGAAAAAGGATTTATTTCACCAGAACTATCCATACATGCATATCCTAGAGCAACCAAGATGCTCAGTGAAAAGAACCCAGCAGTTACCTTAGATTTCTACAGGGGTATGGGCTGTGTGAGTGCTGTGTGTGCTTGTCACTTTTGACTACTTTCTCTCCCTATCAAATATCTTTTAAATATGTCAGTATTCCAAACAAATCTGACAGGAAAGTAGTTAACTGAAAGTCCATGGTTATGAAAAAAATGGATAGCAAACAGGTCACAGGATCACTTCTGAACCAAAATATTCTAAAACACTTAAGTTTTTATTAAGTTTATATATATCCAGTATTTAGTCTGAAAAATATCAGAAAAGTTTTCCAGATCTTTTTCTACACATGGATACTTTATTGAATGTCTTCCAGTCTTTATTCACTCAAATTATAAACATAATTTTGAGAGAATTCTGCATAAGATTCAGTGAATACTGGTGATTCTACATTATTTACATCACATGACTGGTGCTACTGTAATTCTTCTATTTAGAACACTTTATATTGTTATGTTTAACTCTGTAATGTGTGTTAATAAAATGCCACAAAATATACTTCTGTGAATATGAATTTCTTTATTTCAAAATCTCACAAAAGCTTGTTTTCTAGTGATAAAAACTATAGTGCTTAGCATAGTAGAAATGCACTTATAGTTAAACATAATATACCTGCTGTTTACTCCATGCAGTTTCTGAATTCAGTTTTTTCTTCTGTTTGGGCCTATTCTTGAGTGAATACTATACGGATATTTGCACTGTGAGTTAACCACACTTAAAAGAGAAAATGCTGTTTATTTTGAGAAATAAATCAACGAAAATTTATAGCTCTGCAAGCAGATATACAGGAAGAAGAATGGATTAAAGAAAGACTGTCAGTCTATAAAAATGAATTTTAATATGATTCTTGATTTAAAGAAAAATGTGAAAAAAGTCATTGTCCCTCAGAAACCCCAGTCATCTTCAGGGTAGAGAGGCAGTTTTCCTCTCTTATTGCCCTTTAAGAAGCTATGCTGACTGTAATATGGATAACTCTGCTACTCTATGTTACTTAAATACTATTCTCTATATTGGTACACTTAAATTACACAAACACAAAAGGTTTTAGTTTTTAAGGGGTTTTTTTTTGGCATTGAGGTAATGTATTGTTTTCAATCAGAAGTAGTACAAATCAATATGACCTAATTAGAGGAATCCCATGGGTTAGGGGTATAGAAGACAAGGGAGTCCAGGAGAGCTGCTCAATATTCAGCATTCCTCCCAACTCAAGACCAATGTAAACCCATGAGCAATAAGTCAAACAAAGCTGGCAGGAGACCTACAGGGATGAGCAGGGAACTTCTAGCAAATCTGAAATATAAGAAAGAAATATATGGAACGTGGAAAAAGATAGAGGCCATCTGGGAGGACTATAGGAATATTGTGGGTATCCTGGTGACGGAAGACACAGAGAAGGCTGAGTAATTGAATTCCTTCTTTGCCTCAGACTTTACTGCTTAGGCCATTCTTCAGGAAACACAGACCTTGGGGACAAGAGAGGAAGGCTGGAGAAAGGAAGACTTGCCCTTGGCCATAGAGGGTTTGGTTACAGATTGGCTAGGCCGAGTTAAATCCATGGGCCCTGGTGGGATGCACACATCCCATCACATGGGTGCTGAGGGAGCTGGCAGATGTTGTTGCTAAGCCCAATTGGAATCTTCTTTGAAAAATAATGAAGGAGAGGTGCCTGATGACTGGAGGAAAGCCAGTGTCACTCCCATTTTCAGCAAGAGCAAAAAGGAGGGCCCAGGAAACTACCAGCCAGTCATCCTCACCTCCATCCCTGGAAAGGTGATGGAACAGATCACTCTGGAGTCCAAGCACATAAAAGAAGAGAAGGTCATCAGGAGTAGTCAGGACACACTCACCAAAGGCAAATCATGTTTGACCAATCTGATGGCCTTCTGTGATGGCGTGGCTGGAGGGGTTGATGAGGGAAGGCCAGTGGATGTTGTCTACCTCGACTTCAGCAAGGCTTTTGACACTGTGTCCCATAACATCTCAGCAGGTAAGCTCAGAAGATGTAGGTTAGAGGAATGGACAGTGAGGTGGATCAAGAAGTGGCTGAAGGCAGAGCTCAGAGGGTCATGACCAGTGGAGCAGAGTCCAGCTGGAGGCCTGCAGTCAGTGGTGTTCCCAAAGGATCAATACCAGGACCAGTCTCATTGAACTTGTTTATCAGTGACCTGGAGGAAGGGATCAAATGCACCCTCAGCAAGTTTGCTGGTGCCACTAAACTGGGGGGAGTGGCTGATC
>VYXC01003895.1:131712-144234 GCA_013397175.1 Platysteira castanea
GTAGGTGACCTTGCTTTGGCAGGGGGGTGGGACTGGACAATCTTCAGAGGTCCTTTCCAACCCTAAAGATTCTGTGATTCTGTGATTAAGAATCTGGTATCTGAAGTATTGCATATAAGCACAGTGGGAAAAGAATATAATTTTATTCATAGAGAAGAAATTTTAAGATAAGTCTATATAGATTTTTATTTTAACTAAAGAAATCTTATCTGCATCTTTCTTGGATTATACTACAAACATTTTGTTGGTGGGGTTAAATTCTTCAGTGAATAACCTCTCTCTCTCAAATTATTTGCAACAATTTAAGAAGATGTGCCTTCCTGAGGACTGAATTGTGTGTTTTCCCAGACTCCCTTTTCCCTGTCCCATGCCTTAGCAACCCACAGCAATCAATCACATACCCCAGAGAACTCCTCAGATTGGGCCTGGAATTGTACACACTATCAATCAGGCAGTACATATGTGCCAGTACCATTCAGGAGATGCTTCAGGAGTAGGACACCTGTACAAAACCTAGCAGTCTAAACAATTACAACAGAGAGAGAACTACCCATTGCGTCCTGTGTATGTACCTACAGCCAGGAGAACATGAGCAAACACATATGAAAGGATGCTCACCCTAGACCCACTGAAGAGATAAAACATGAGCACCTTCATTTTGGCTGCAGTATGAAACTGAATGCTGTTCTTAGCTCTGTTGCCAAAACACAGAAAATAAACAGAGAAATATGAACAGGAAAAAAAAAAAGTGGGTGAAGCAAGAAACAGTGCAAGAGAGGACTTGAAACAGAGGGGTGTTCATGATGTAGAGTATCTAAGGTTGGAGGTACAAAACTAAACAAACCTATTGTCTGTTCTTTCATATCATTCATTGTTAAAAAACTCTTGGTTTCATAATTAAAATTTTCCCATGAGGTCTGTATGTGATCTGTTTCCCTGAAACGCAGTAAAACAAAGACCACAGATGGCCTTCTTTGATAAGTACAATTATTGGAGAATAAACTGCATAGTGATAATTCATTAGATCTGAGGTCTTCATATGGGATCTGTAAAAGATATATCTGGATACAAGTTTGTCTACATAGGATGTGTTTTGAAAATTATAAGATATCGAATTGGACTGTGTATATGAAATCAATTTTAATGACTTTATCATCAATCATGGCATGATGAGACTATTTAGCTCAGCAGAAGGCAAGTAATTCAACTGCTGCCCAAGAATTATTTTTAGGCATCAACTGGCAGCATAGATAAAGTCCATAATGACTGAATAAACTCCAGCTTTGAAACACATGAATAATACCACTTTGTATTTGCATAGCACTTGTCATCTATAGACCTGACAGTTTTAAAAGGATGGGCAAACATTCACAGTGGTTATTTCTAGTGAAAACAGAATGTCCTAAATAAATTGCTACTATGAAGGCAAATCAAAGCCTGCTTGAAAGACACTGCTGCATATAGCCACAAGATTTAACAACCAAAATACAGTGAAAACATGTTCTATGCCTATATGAAAGGGTAATCAGTCAGGAAAACAAGTTTTTAGAAAAGAAACAGCTTTTTTTTTGGTAGAAATCTGAGATTATGTCTATTTGGAACATAATGATTATGTGCCCAGTCCAGTCCCTGTAGTCAATTATTAGTCTATGCAGTTGATGTCACCACAAAGAGACTTGCAAATGCTTGCTATTTTTAACTTTAGAATGACTATCTGAGCTTGCTCTCTGAGCTGGGATGCCTTCCTGCAGTGCAGGGGGGCTCTTGCCTAAGCTGAGAGGCTGAGGAGACTTGCTACCTCTGCATAGTTATATGAGCAAGTGACTTCAAAACAGATTAAGGCAGTACTTATATATTGAACAAACCATGCCCAGATGTACCAGGTCCCATATCTTACCAACTTTGCCTCTTGGAAAGCAGCCACAGCATACTATTGTAGGCATGAAGGAACAATCTTACACTTGCTTGGCAGAACCAGAGCTGGCATGCTGCTTTTGGGCTCATCAGATCTTAGGTAAAACCATCCAAAAAAACCCCAAGAACCAGAAATGGCTTTACCTAGAAGTGAAGAGAGCTCTTTTATCAGCCTTTGGGTTGCGGAGCAGCTTGCAGACTGATTTGCTGACACTGCTTTGCTTCAGTCTTCTTCCCTACCCTTCCGTAAATAATAATTTGTGCATTTACATCTGAAGCCCTCAAATGCCTTTCTTCTTGCTATATGTTACAGAACAGAAGGGTATGTACCAGGAATGGATTTTGATCTTGAATATTTTTTTTTTCATTGCCTTTGCATTGCAATGTCACATTAGCAGCAAAACATCTATACATGTATGTCAACACTAAGATTTTTATACATTCCTTGTTAACATTTACACTGCAGCAATAACCCAGGCCAGTTTAGTTTAGACAGTCTGGGAAGCCCGATCATTACAATTCTACAATTTACTTAGTTTTTATCTGTGCATTATCAGAGACATCCTTAGATGACTTGCCAATAATGTATCTTGCTTCAAACATCCAAATTTTATGTTTGAAAGGCACTGCCAAATGTGTAACATCCTCTGTGTCAATATAATACAATCTAATACATAGATCTGACTATCAGCCCAGTCTTGGGGCTCTTCAGCAACTAAAACAGAGAGGAAAAAAAAGGAAAGAAACCCCAAAATTTAATGTTCTTGTCGTTGCTGAATAGTTTTGAATGACTGTTACCAATACATATCAGATAGAAGGTATTTTAGTTACAAAAGTCAACTGCTTCAGTTCAAATTGCTGGCCAACACAGTCATGATGTGAGGATTCAAACTGCAGTTCTAGGTAATAAATTAATTCCCTGGAAATCAAAGTCAAGTAACATCATACATCTAGTACACACTACTTAATTTTTCAAGAATAATACAAACTTTAGAGTCCATGGATAGACTTTCATAGAAACAGGAGTGTGTAGGGATTAGAGTACCTAAATGGCAAATTATCTGAAGCACAATTTCTGTTTAGTATTTTAATATTGGGATCACTGTTTGCAATTTTTATTGAAAATAAATTTTCCTTCTCCCAAAACCTTTCTCTATATGCTGTTACAGCAGACTTTTTTTTCTTACATGTTGCACAACATCATAATTTTGCAGAAAATGCCTCTATTTTAAGGTCTGGTTGTCTTGAGGTATTTCTGTTGAGACTTCAATAGCTAGAATCATAAATACATCTTTCCTAACATGTTTTATTTAAATGTCCATTTTGTTTACCAACTTTATAGGACACCTGGAGTGGCTTTGGTGTGTGAACAGGATGTGGCACTGTTAGTTAATCTCTGAGAACCCAAGAGGCAGAGTTTCTTCACCTTGAGACCTTTTGCTCTGTGCTGGTGACATGTCTGCACTCCAGCAGCTGCAAACCTGCTGTGAGGAAGATGAAGCAAGGGCTAGTGCTCCCTGACAGATTCCTCTGATTGTCTGAGCAGCAGTCTGTTAGCAGTGCAGACCTTGGTCATACCCCAAATCTGAAAGACCAAAGTTAGACTTAACTTTTGAAAAAATGGTCTCCAGACCGAGTTTACTGTTTCTGCAAACTTTAATCAGCTTGCCTTTTCCTATTATAATGAAATAACACTCCCTGTTTTGACAGTCTCTGGCTGTATGGAATGGAAAGTCAAAATAAACAATGAAGACTACACTGAACATTCTAATACACAATCTTGAATGTTTCCTTAATTCCTCAGCCTAAACTAGACACCTTATCCAAACATTTCCTCCTGTTGACTCCTTCTGTCCTCCACAACATCCTGGGTTACTAGATTTTAGATAGGAGCTTCTAATACACATAACTCAGATTGAAAGCAGAGTTTCATTAGCACAAACTTCCCTATCATAATTGTAATCTACAGTAAATGAATGCAATTAGCCACACCAGGGTCTCCCCTGAGCCCTCCTCTCCTCTGCCATAATCTGACACAAGGTTCTGATATAAAGCTAGCATACTACATTCACTGCAATAGCAGCAGGTCTACAGGGCCGCACTTCCCAGGATCATGTCACTGCTTCTCCTTCAGATGTTAGTGCTCTCATGTCTCGGAGCCACAGAGCTACAGAGAAATTCACAGCAAAGGAAAAGTAGAAGGCCATTTCAGCACTTTTCCTACCTGGACAAAAATCTGTTTGAAAGTCAGAGCTCTCCTGAGCTCATAAGCGAGAACCCAGTAGGTGTTGACAAGACCCTGAGAGTACCAAGCTTTTTTGTATCAATTCCACAGACAGCATCTGGAAGTGAGAAGAAGGAGGAGAAAAAAATGTCCAGATTCATCCTTCCCAATACAGGACTCCATGCAGATCAAGACCTGAGAACCCGGGTTGCACCCAGAGAGATCTCTCCTGTGGAAAACTTCTCTCCACCCCATTATTCCAGCAAGAGAGAGTCTGAATTTCCCTACAGGAAAGATGCCAAGAAATTTTGGGACCACTTCATGTTAAAGAAAAATTCAGACTCTGAAGAGGTTGTCCTGCCAATTAAGACCAATGAAATGCACCAAGAAAACTGCAGAACCCTGCCTTTTGCCCAGGTAAGAACAGGTATTCAAGATTAAAAAACATGCCTTTCCCCCCACCTCTTGTAATCAGCAACTAAAGGGACATGGTTATTTCAGTGGGCTTCAGAACACCTGCTTAAATCACAGGGCTTCAGAACACCTGCTTATTTTAAGTGGCTGAAAGACACTGATGAAAAAGTTTTAGTTTGATGAGGCAAACTGCTAAACTGCAGCACTGGAAAGCCGTAGACTCAACTCTCATAGAATTATTTATTACTTTTATGCACAGATATTCTGACATAGCCTGTGCAGGCAAGGAAGTGATGAGTAATTATCCATTCAATGAATATACATCTCAAGTGTTTGTACATCTGAATTATGATCCATCTCTCTCTCAATAGATAGAGACAAATATGTGTATGCATATACACACACACATACATGTGTGTATACATACAGAGTCTCAGGATAAATATTTACAGGAAAATCTGGTTGTTTTCTTACACCTAAGCAAGGATTGTTTTCCCCTGTATTAATTAGAAAACTTGCTTATGTCTAATTCTGTGCCAAGAATTTCGGAGAACTCGTAAACTGTCCCATGCATAGATGAAGCCATTCTGTCGTATTGTAACATCAAGACAAACAGTATAGGTAAAAGTGCTATATTCCTTGTAAGTTACCACCTATTATCAGCATTTCTGTAATCACCGTCAGTTAAAGACCACGTCTTTTCATATCCAGAACTAAATTTATTTCACACAGACATATGTACAAACAGATCTGGCTTAGAAACCTGTACTTTTTGGTTCTGAAAAGAAAAATGTGCAATGTTGGGGTTTTTTTCCTTTTTTTTCATTCATGCCTTCTAGCAAAGTCAATGGGCCATTTCTGCATCAGAAACCTTAAACTGCTTTCTGTTTCAGGGTGTCACTCATAACAGCTGTGAGAAGGTGACAGTACAGAATAATCTGTGCTTTGGAAAATGCAGCTCTTTTCATGTTCCTGGTTCAGAAGATCATCTTTATACCTTTTGTTCTCATTGCTTGCCCAGCAAGTTCTCCATGAAGCGCTTGGATCTCAACTGCACTGATTCTGTTCCAGTGGTCAAAGAAATCATGATTGTAGAAGAGTGTAAATGTGAAACTCGGAAGATTAAAAACCCTGTGATTGGGTCTCTACTGTCAGACTTGTATGCAAATGTACATGAGCACAATTAACCTGTGCAAAGTACCACTTAACTTGATCATAAGAATTTGCCAATGAAAAAACCCAAACAAGCTGTCATCAGTCCAGTACACAAAAATATTAAAAATGCAGATTTTCTACATGATCTTCTCTGTTTCAACAACAACTTTACTTAAAATGTAACAAATGCTTCCTTGCAGTTGTTAAGGAAAAGGAGATGAAATTACTGGGCTTATGTGTAAAGGTCTTACTTCAACAAGGGAAAACTCTAAAACTTTTTCCACTCTTCCTATCACTGTTTCTAGGATGCTAGTAAACAAAGGCTGAAGAACTCACATGATTTATCTGTGCAAAAACTGAATGCTGACTTGTTTTCATTGCCTTTGCGTGCAAGGAGTGCCAATTTAGCTGTATTGGACACAAAGGTGATATTTAGTCTGTTCCCTGCAAAAATATGTCTACTTTTACATCAAGATAATGGCTGGAGAGTGTAAAACAAAAATGGACATGAGATACATAGAAAGCTGGGACTAGTTAATGTCATAATGATTGCTCCTAGTTGGAGTTCAGTTCTCACTGAAAACTAATATACCACACAATTTACACCAACAGATAATGGCAAAGGGTATTTTGCCATAGAAAACACTTGTTGTCTTTTCCACACACCTGGATTCACTCTGTACCTTTATTTTTACTTAGTGTTCAACTGCAGAAGGAGAAAAAAGTATTAAAGGCCATAGTCCTACAGAAAACATCACAGATGAATACACAGTTATTATTATTTAAAGTCACTGTGGAAAGACAGTGCACATTTTCCAGTCTGATGATTTTTAACATTGTCAGTGAATCTAGGAAAGTTTAAATAAGGTTCTCAACACTTAAACTAAAGCAGTAAAGGCATTTGTGTGACAGAAAATCTGAGAAGGACTTCATCACCATTGCAATACCTTAACTTGACAGGAACAGCTGAGAGAACTCTGCTAGGAAGGGTCAGAGTCTACTGCTAGGCAACACAGCACCAGTGGCTATTAGCTGGCTTTCCTGCTCTCTCCAGCTGCTTCTCCCTGGACTTCTCTTGCAGAACTGGCACACCAGACAGAGATCAGCTACTTCTAAGCCAGTTTTTTCAGTCCTCTGGGAATCTGCTCTCAGACCTGGCCCACTGTTGTTAGAATTGTCACAGCTCTTTTTTAGGGTATTGGGTAAGTCACTATTGACTTAGCTGGTTAAATTCAAGGGCTGGGTAGATGATTCCTTGTATTTGAACTGCAATGGGATTAGAGATATCTTAATATTCTGTCAGAAAATATGTGCAGCATGGCTTTGGGGTGCAAGGCCCATGTTGAATATTTACTAAAAATTGCATCTGAATTATGTTCTGATACTGGATCTGAAGCTGTTTGCTTCTGTACGTCACTCGCAGTGAATGAAGATTAGTATATAGTTACCCTTCATTACATATAAACCTGTTCTTAAATAATAAAAATTGTGAACTAAAACTCAAGAAAGTCTTTTCTCTATTCTTTTACATGAAGGACTTATGTGAAAACTATATATAGCTGTTTATGGCATGATATATGAGGTCATTCCAAGCTTTCAATGTCTTATAATCCCTGTATTGTGTGTGAAAATTGGTGTTCATTTTTAATCAAGCCTAAGGAAGAAAAGTACACAAAGCACTAAAGTTCTCAACTTTTTTCTCTTTATTGATGAACTTTTTTATAAATCTGAAAAAGCCAAGTGTTCTGACACATTGTACTCAGAATGTTTGACATGTTTTAAAGCTGTTTGAAAACATAAGAATGTTCTTACATTTTCTTTTTTTTTGTTTTCTGAAATGCAAGTATGTATTTCAGTTTGATACTTGCAGACAACCACCTGAAAGTAGGACTTACACACACCCCCAGTAAGATCATACATCAATTAAAAAGAAAAATCTTCCAGTCTTGTCATTTTGACAAAACTGATGGATATACTATGAGTTTATCATGAGGATGGCTCAACTGAAGCTATATTGTGGACTGCAAAGTATTCAGCCTAATTTTTAAAGCTTCTTCTCTGTGCTGAAGCATTATTCCAGTCAAAGAAAGCTACTCATGTAAGGAGTTTGCAGGACAAGATTCTTAGTGTGAATTTGCACAGCTTAAAAGTATGTGAAAAGAGGTAATAACAGCTGTAGTAATTGCTAATTAGATTAGTGCTGTAGGTTTTTTGGATGCATGTTTAATTAACCCAGCTATGACTGGTTGCATGTAATTAGCACACTATTCCTCAAAATTAATCAATGTGTTAATTGGATCAGATTTCTCAGCCTCTAAAAAAATCCATATTAGGAATATGCTTTATCCAAGGGCTAACAGGATTTTGCTCTCTGAGCATAATGATGGCCTCTACAAGCAGAGCACTGTGGATCAGAAAGGTGAGGGATCTGATCCCCACCACTATATGGATGCTTTCAGTGGTAACATTATAGCAACAAACCCTAGTTGTGTCTGCTCAGAACTTGCAGGCTTTCTGTAATGAAAGCTTTTCTAGTGCAGCTATGCTGACAATGTAAGTGCTGTTACTGTGATCTATTTTAGAGCACTCTTTGTGCAAACCTACCTTACAGAACAAGACTAAGCTATAGTTGCAGAGCGCTCTGAAAATTCTGATCAATTCCAAGCAGAGTTTCTACACTTCTGCCTTTTATTTTTCCTACTGTCTGTTTTTCAAATGGGTGCAGCTTACGTAGAAAATAATTGAAGATAAGTGCTGTTTTTCCCCTATTGCTTTAGCAAAATAAATCTTCAGTCCAGGCTATTCTTTTAAGTGTGGATTTAATGCAACGAGCTTTAATGCCTGTAAATACACCAAACTCCAGGGTTACATCAAACTCTTATTGAATTCTGTACAACCATATATTCCTGAGAAACATCTCTGAAGCTGCACTTCATGCTGTGCTTGGTACTTTGTTCACCATCTATGAAACATTCACAAATAACCCCATGGCTCTCAGCTGACTACCTTTACCAGCAGGTGGTGGAATTTCTTGCAGTGCTTTCTCCTAAATGTACTTGCTCACTCCCTGCTGCAAGAGCAAAACAAGACTCCTTATTTAGACAGAAGCTCTCTACCCATCTATACAGCTGCATAATAATTTCTGGAATCATAATATGCTGAGTTGGAAAGGACCCCCAAGGGTCGCTGAGTCTAGCTCCTAACCCTGCACAAGATAGCCTCAAGAATCACACCATGTTCCTGAGAGCCCTTGTCCACACACTTCTTGAACTCTGTCAGGCTCATGCTGTGACCACTTCCTTGGGGAGCAGTTCCAGTGCCCAACTACCCTCTGGGGGAAGAACCTTTGCCAGATATCCAACCCAAACCTCCCCTTACACCTTCAGGCTAAACCCTTGGGTGCTGTCAATGGTCACCACAGAGAAGAGATCAGTGTTTGCTCCTCCCCTTTCCTTCACAAGGAAGTTGTCATCCGAAATGAGGTCTCCCCTCAGTCTCCTCCAGGCTGAACAGAAAGTGGCCCCAGCTGCTTCTGCTAAGGGTTCCTTCCCCTCAAGGCCCTTCATCATCTTCACTGGCCTCCTTTGGATGCTGTCTAATACTTACTATCTTTGTCATACTGCAGTGCCCAAAACTGCCCCCAGCACTCGAGGTGAGGCCACCCCAGCTCAGAGCAGAGCAGGACAATCCCCTCCCTTGCCTGGCTGGCGATGCTGTGCCTGATGCCCCCCCCAGGACACGCTTGGCCCTCCTGGCTGCCAGGGCACTGCTGACTCATGATCAACTTCCACTGACCAGGATCCCCAGGTCCCTTTCCGTGGCACTGCTTTCCAGCCTCTCATTCCACAGTCTGTCCATACATCCAGGATTGCCCCATCCCTTGTGTAGAATCCAGCACTTTCTCTTGTTGAATTTCATACAGTTGGTGATTGCCCAGACCCCTGATTTGCCAAGGTCTCTCTGCAGGGCCTCCCTGCCTTCAAAGGAGTTAACAGCTCCTCTCAATTTAGTGTTATCAACAAACTTCCAGTCCTGCATCCACATAATTCATGAAGATGTTGAAGAGCACAGGGCTGAGGATGGAGCCCTGAGGAACCCCACTAGTGACAGGTCCCCAGTCTGATGTCACCCCATTCCCTGTAGCCCCTTGTGCCCAACCCGTGAGCCAGCTGCTCACCCACCACATGATGTGTTTATCCAGCTCTGTGCCTGACATTTTGTCCAGATGGATCTTGTGAGAGATGGTATCAAAAGCTTTGCTGAAGTCCGAAAAGATTACATCAACTGCTACTTCCTGATCAGTGAAGTGTGTTGTCTTGTCATAATAGGAAATCAGTTTTTATAAGCAGGACTTCCTCCTCATGAAGGCATGCTGGCTGTGACTAATGACTGTGTTGTCCTTCAGGTGTTTTTCAATACCTCCCAGAAAAATCTTCTCCATAACTTTACCACTGAAGTGAGACTGACAGGACCCTGCACTTTCTGTCTTCTGCAAGACAAATCCTTTGTCTTCCCCTTCTTAAAAATCAGACAATGTTCACCAGCTTCCAGTCAGCTGGAACTGCCCTGGATTCCCAACACCACTCAAAAATCATTTAGAGAGCCTTTGCAATGACATCAGCCAGCTTTTTGAGGATTCCTGGATGAATCCCATCAGGCCCCATAGATTTGTACGGATCCATCTGGAGTAGCAGATCCTGCACAATGTACCCAGAATTATGTGCTGTGCCAGATGATGCATTTTTAAGAGGCATGGAATTGGGTGTTGTGGTCCACTATTTCACTGTTATTCTCGGTTTTAAAATGTTCTGTAATGTTCTGTAATGGTTTAACCCTATCCCCCCTCCTCTTTTCACCGGGTGGTAGATCCCAGGCCTAAGCCATTCCCCCAGTCTTCCCTTTATGGTTTTTCCCCTCCCTTTCTCCCAGTACCTTCCCTGCTTGTCACCCAAACACCTCCCCTTGTTCCAGTCCTTTCCCTGTCAGTCACCTAAGCCCGCCCAGGTTTCCCTTANCCCTGGTCTCCCCCTAACTTAAGGGGCTGCACAACCCCTTTCCCGTCCTGGAGCCCTTGGAACGTTGAAGTTTCTGAACTGCACCCGAGGAAAAGGCCTCCTCGCGTTCCTTTACCCCTCTCCTCGCTGGGGTGAGTGACTGCAGACCTTGGGGCTTTGGCTTTCTAGAGCTGACAAGAGCTAAAGCTCCAAAGGAGCAGTGGCAGGACTACAGGTCCCAGGCTGCTCCCCACTCTCGCTGCGGTGGCCGGTCGAGCTAGCCCTGGTCAGAAGCAGTCACCGTGACAATTGGGGGTACTTTGGGTCCTCCATCAGTTTACCAGTAGAAACAGGAAGCACTGGTAATGAATTACAAATACATTGTATTTCTGTTGTGCTAAACCAAATTCCTTGAATATCTGGCATGTAGCTGCCCACTTCAGCTCACCTGAAATCATTCCCTGACAGCTGTGCACACTCCCTCTGCTCAGACGAGAAACAGTGGGGATTAAAAGACTCTTTAGCTGGCCCTATTGCAAGAATATTGATAAAAAGTTAACTGTCCTCATTCAGAACAAAATTGTCCTGTTTACAGTACTTCAGGCCCAATGGCATCAGCAAAATGCATTTTAACTTGAAAATTGAAAAACTAACCAGAGGCTAAATAATACTACTACTTACTACTACTACTACTAATGTAATAATGATAATAGTAATAACAATAATAATAACAATGACTATAGTAATAACAACAAAAATAAATTTAAAAAGTCAGGGCTAGCTTGATGCTTGTCTAAGGGCTTTTCTGAGGCATTGTCATTTTTCCTGGTTTAACTACTGCTTTTACCAGTCGTTTAATCTGATGTTCTGCTGATAGCTGCAGACCACAGCAGGGTGTTCAAACTGAGCAGGCATGTACCTAAGCTGCCTTCTGAACAAGGGCGTACATGCTGAAGCTTGTTCAAACTCACCTCACACTGCATGGGTGTGGAACATTCAAGCAGTCTGTTGCCCTGCCTGGTCTTTAGACAGCAAGTCTTGGAGGAAGAGAGGTGTTAGAAGAACTGCAGCTGGACACCGTCTGGGCAGAAGTCCTCACACCATGAAGTGCCTAAGATGAAAATTAACTCCCTGATTTAGACTACTGCCTGGCCTATGTTAGTACTCCATGTAATTTACCTGGGCTGCAGGCTCAGGAGATTTCACTATGTCTGCTATTGAAGCAGGCAGATTAGATATCTTGCCTTTGATTTTTCTGGCTTTTAAGTCAGAGAGAAAATGGAGCCCAAGGCGTTTTCCTTTAACATCTACAGCCTCATCCTCAATATGTCACATTGTGACCGACAAAACTTCAAGGCCACAACAGGTTTTGTTTCATCATGCTGATTTATTGACACAGACTTTTTTCATCATGACATGGCTCTTCATGACATCAAGAATTATGCTCCCATTCCTGAGTTTACAAGTGTCTTCTTGACATGGCTGCATGTCTGCAGGGTGAGAGCCTGTTGCGGTGATCCAGCCCGAGCTGGATGCTAACCAGGGTATCTAGCGGTTGGACTTCCCTGCCCGAGATAGTGAGGATGGGAGTGTCTATGAAACCATGGGCGGGGATGAAGGCGGCACCAAAGTGTAAGCCGCGCCCCCACTGGATGTCCATCCTGGCTGGGTCACCGCCCCCTGTTCTAGGCCGTTCTATGTCTATTATGTTAGGTTATGTTGTTTATTCGTTCTCCCCTGTTGCTCCCTCCTCTATGTTTTCCCCATTGG
Source organism: Platysteira castanea (assembly GCA_013397175.1). Taxonomy (NCBI): domain Eukaryota; kingdom Metazoa; phylum Chordata; class Aves; order Passeriformes; genus Platysteira; species Platysteira castanea. The sequence continues at coordinate 144,184 of VYXC01003895.1, forward strand.
TTCCCTCTCAATCACCCCATATGAGATCACCCCTAATGTTTATTCATGTCC
>VYXC01003902.1:15826-32105 GCA_013397175.1 Platysteira castanea
GCAGGGCTGGGCTGGGCTGGGCTGGGCTGGGGTGGGATGGGCAGGGCTGGGCTGCCTTCCAGCTCCCCTTGGACCTGCTGAGGGTGGAGCTTGTGTGTGCCCAGGAGNGCCTGGGCTGCAGCTGCGCTTGGGATTTGGGTCAGGAAAAGACCTGGTGTCTCTGCTGCCTGTTGGTGAGGTGCGAGCTGCAGTTTGCTCTGGGTTCTGAGAGGCCCCGTCGCTGAGGGCAGTTCCAGCTCCTCCACTCGCCTGAGGGCTGTTTCGGTGCTGCCAGCATGGCACGTGGCCAAAGTCATGGCAAGGGCTGAGCAGAAGAGCAGGCAGGAGCTTCTGGTTAAGGGCACCAGCCATGAGCAGCAGTGGGTGCAGGGGCAGGGCAGCACTTGCCCTGGAGGAGTGTGGAGGGACCTCAGTCCTGTTCTCGTGTGGGGGTGGACAGGGCATCAGGGCAAGCCTGAGCATCGTGGAGTTGATGTGTGAGTCACTTGTGCAGTGTCCCTGCCCCTTGCCTGCCTCCCCTCTGCCATGGGTGGGACCACCCTTAGGTGGGCTTCCAGCCTCGGTGAGACACCTGGGACTGAGGAGGTCTCCCAGGAGATTATTCCCTGCCCCAGCCAGTGTTTTTTGGGGTGAGTGATGCTGGGCTGGTTGCAGCCTCCTCCGTGGTACCAGGCGGGTACAACGGACTGTGGGAGCAGCATGCGCCAGGCAGTGGCATTGCTAGCGACCTTGTCCTGGCTTAGGATGTCACTTGCTCTCACCTGGGGCACTCCTGTTAAGGCACCAGGACTAGCAGAGCCTGAATTTACAGGAAATGCTGCGGGGAGCTCCTCAGCAGGGAGCAGGAGTGGGTGGACTGGCTGTTTCCCTAAGACCTAAAGCTGGCAGAGAGGTGGAAAGGACCAGGAGTGTGGGAAGGAGGGAGCTGCTCCCAGACACGACTGCTGTGAAGCCACACAGTTGCAGTTCCTTTTGCTGCTGCACAGTTACAGCCGTGCTCCCTTGCTCTCCTGACCTTCCCGTGGCACCAGTGCAGCCCCGTAAGGTGGGGGAAGGCAGTTTCCAGAGCTGTAAGCAACTTAGGCTTTGCCCACCTCAGTTAGGAACATGACCTGGGCTGAGTGAACTCCGCTCCAAGCTCCTGCCCCTGGGCTGGGTCTGCAGACAGCCGTGGTGGATCTTGGCCTGCCCCAGCTGCTTCAGCTGGGCTGGGCTGAGGCAGCAGCTGGATCCCCTGGGCTGAGCCTAGGCCACCTCGCAGACTGGGACCTGCCACACACCAAGACAGAGACTTTGGGCTCCCGAATTCCTCCGCAGCCTCCCAGGGCTGAGGGATTTGTGTGATGCCTTTGAACTCTGTGGCTCCCTGGCTGGTGGCCAGCACTTGCAGCACAGGCTGCTGCTTGGAGGGCCGGACACTGGCTCAGTTCCTGTCCCACTGTGGGTCACTGCAGTGTCATTTGCCCCTTGGTTTGTGTGCAGAACTGGCCCTGTGCACCTGCTCTGTGCCCCCAGGACCTGAAGGAGCCCACTCTGTGCTCACCTCCTACTCTCTGCAGTGCTGCTCCAGCCTGAAACCCTTGAGTTCCTGTTCCTTGTGCTGGAGCCAGGTTGAGCAGCCTGTCCTGCTGGCTCATGTATGTCTGAGTTTGGAACATTGGGGAGCATGGTACTGTGGAAGTGAGGATGGAGATGCTGGTGAGCTGCACCAGTGGGGTGGAGGAAGACTGGTCCTGTCCCAAAGGTCCCAGGCTCAGGGGCAGAGGTATTGGGAATGGCCTTGGACTTGAGGTGTAGTGGGGTGTCACCCGTGACGCACGGGGTGTCACCCGTGTCTTGTTGAGCTGCAGAAGAGGACTAAAATCAAGGGCAGTGTTAGCAGTTCCCTCAGAGGGGCGATGGGCTGGGTTGGGCTGGGCTGCCTTCCAGCTCCCCTTGGACCTGCTGAGGGTGGAGCCTGTGTGTGCCCAGGAGCTGCTGACGCTCTCAGGGGTCCTCCAGGAAGCCATTGGGGATGGACCGTTTGTGGAGCTGTTTGTGTTTTGGACCTCTGCAGAGCTGGAAGGGGACAGTGGCTCACTGCTTGAGCCATCACTTGTCTCCTTTAGTCAGGAAGCTCAGAAGCTACAAAGCACTTGAGCACAGTTTGGGTTTAAATGTCTGTTCTTTGAGCTTTCTGGGACAGATCCCCACCTGCAGTTGACAGTGTCAGGGGAAAGCCCTGCCACAGCCAGAGCATCTGCTGGGCTGCTCCAGGCTGGCTGCTGCAGCGAATGGGCCCAGCCCAGGGATTCATTTAGGAGAAAAACCCTTCTACAGCTAGCGTGTCTCCTGGGCCAGCGCAGCTTCCATGTGCTCCAGAGATGGGCTGGGGCGAGGTTCGGCTGGGCCCACAGGCACTGGGAGCTCCCTGTCTCGCTTGGATGTGCTGGGATGTTGCTCATGGGCAAGGTCCTGGCCCAAAACCCACCTGGAGAGCTGAAGGAGCCGGGCTGGGCCAGCAGCCCTGTCCCAGATCTTGCCCAGCAATCTGGTTCTCCTTTCTTAGCCGCACCAAGGGGAGCCCCTCCCTGCAGCCTGGGGCCTCCCCCGGCCCTGCTGGCAGCAGCCTGTGGAGCTGCCTCCCTCTGCTTTGTGTCCCACAGGGATTAAAAGGATTCTGCCCCATCAGATGACGACGGCAGGGCCGGTGCTGGGGGAGGAGCGGCGCTCGGATGAGTTCTTTGACTCCCTGGATCACGTCATTGACATCCACGGGCACATCATCGGCATGGGCCTCTCCCCTGACCACCGGTGAGCACAGAGGGCTTCAGCAACTGGCCAAGAGCTGCTCATGGGTTCTGTGGGGTGACCAGGGCATGGAGTGGCTGTGGTGGATGGACTAGGTGCCTGCTGATCCAGGTGCTGGTGGTGTGTTACTGCTGAGCATTGCCCCCGGCGGTGGCAGGAACGTGTTCCTGAGCCAGCTCAGGTCAGGGTGGCTCCTTCTGACAGTGGAGGAGCTGCCCACACCAATGTGTCTTGTTCCTGAGGCAGATCATCCATAGAATTCTAGGATGGTTTGTGTTGGAAGGTACCTTAAAAACCATCTAATCCCCTCCCGGCCCTCCCCAAGGTACCTGTACGTGAACAGCCGGGCCTGGCCACGGGACTGCGTCATCTCGGACCCGATGCAGCCGCCTCCCATTGCTGAGGAGATCGACCTGCACGTGTTCGACCTGAAGACCATGAAGGAGGTGAAGCGAGCGCTGCGCGCGCACCGGGCCTACACACCCAACGAGGAGTGCTTCTTCATCTTCCTGGACGTCAGCAGGGACTTCGTAGCGAGGTGAGGGGGCGGGCAGGGTCCTGACCCTGCAGCTGGGAGGGCCTGGGGCTGTCGCTGTGGGACGGCCGGGTGAGCAGAACCCTCCCGTGTGCTGGGAATGGGGTGGGAAGAACAGAGGGACTGACTTGGAAGGTGCTGATAAAGAGTGGCTGCCCTGGTCCTGCTGTAAATATCCTGCTGTAAATCCCTGAGGAAAAGGTAAATTTGGGGCTGTGGTGTGTTTGGTGGCAGGTGATAAATGCCCTTCCTGCGGCTGCAGGTGCTGTGGGTGAGCTGAGGGGCCCTGGATCCCAGAGGGAGCTGCCTGCACAGGAGGAAGCTCATGGAGACGGGCTGGGGTACCCTCTGCCCCATCCCTGAAGGATGGGGGTGGGAAGGGCAGGGGTTGGGGCTGCTGGGCTGACGCTGAGCCCAGTGGGACACCCTGACCGCTGTCTCTCCACCCCAGCGGGGCAGAGGATCGACACGGCTACATCTGGGACCGGCACTACAACATCTGCCTGGCCAAGCTGCAGCATGACAACGTGGTGAACTCGGTGGCGTTCAGCCCGGTGGAGCAGGAGCTGCTGCTGACAGCCAGCGACGACACCACCATCAAGGTGTGGCGGTCCCCGCGGGCCGTGCGCGTCCGGCAGGCCAGGAGGCCCCGGCCCAGGAAACTGCTCTTCTCCTGGCTCATGAACCAGAAAAGCTGAACCCAGGTACATCTGCTCCTGCAGCTTCCTCACTGCAGCACCTCCTTCTGAGCTCACAGAGCCCTGAGCCCTGCACGGAGATGAGCTCTAGGCACACCAATCCTATGGCTGAGCCAGGAGGGGCCCTGGCAGCAGGAATTGCCTCCTCCTTGAAGCATCTGCTTCAGACAGGACGTAAGAGCTGGGGCCCTGTCGTGGGCCTGTCGGGCAGCAGCTGAGCTGGTCACTGCAGGGTGGGCTCCCACAGCTTCTCACCAGCGTTGCTACTTGGGCACAGCTCTCTGGGCGAGCTCTGGGCTCAGGGGACACTGAGGCACGTCCAGTGTGGGTCTGTGTGAGCCGGGGACGTGGCCGGCCCCTCCGGGAGCCGCCAGCTGCAGAGCACTTGGCAGGAGCCGCGGTGCAGCTGCGCTGCCTGACTGCAGGACTCTCTTAATAGTGGCGTTTGATTAACGTGTGTTTGTCCCAAAGCTCCACAGGCAACTCGTCTGGCTGCTGGGGAATGTCAAGTGCCTCCTCCCCGTGGCACCTCTGCCCGGGAGGGCAGCAGGGACTGGGGGCAGTGAGGGGGCGGCAGGGCCAGGGCTGGGGGCCTGACTGGCCCCAGGGTCTGTGGATTGGTATCGCCAGTTTCCAAACTTGGGAGGGGTAGGGCTGGTGGTAACATGGTGCTGGCTTTGCCTCTGTCTTCCTCTGAGTAGCACTTCAATAAGCTATGGATCGGGAACGTATTTATTGTGGGGGATCCGCTGTCCCTTTCTGGGGTACCCAGGAGGACAGCTTACCTCCTGCCCATGCTGCCCAATCGTGGCACTTTAGGTTCTCTTGGTATGTTCTCTGTGAATAGGTGTAGGCACCCACGGGTGCTGCAGGTATTCATTCACCTGCAGGTGATGGGGACAGAGCCCTCCTGCCTGCAGTGACAGCTGAATAAGCTCCCTGTCCCTGGGGCTGACCCACCATGGAGGGGGTCAGCTCCTCCAGGACCCTGTGGGCAGTGGGGACGGTCACTTGGAGTTATTGCAGACTCAGTGGTGTTCACTGTCTGCCCCTTGAGCTTCTCTCCCTGTAGCAGGTACCCAAATGTCAGAGTCTAAAATTAAGCTCCTAATCTTGACCTGGCCTAGATGGGGCCCCCAGGAGCTGCCGTCGCTCCTGGAAGCAGGGCTGGGAAGGAGCTGCAGGGGGAGGCATTTTGGGGCCCCCCTGGAAGCCCCGGGGCAGGTGCCTGTGCTATTCCCAGTCTGGGGTTGCTGATAGACCTGATGGAGGTGGCAGCTCCTGTCACAAAGGCACTGATGGCTTTAACAGCCCCTGCAGCAGGAGGGTCGGCACCTGTGTCCTGCTGTGCCCCAGCTTCATCCAAAACGCCCGTACTCAGGTTTTCTGTCATGAAATGAGGGGTTCCTTCGTGTGTGTGTGCACACAAGCTCCACATCTCGCTCTGTCCAGTCACACAGCGAAGGAACAGCCTCTTCCTCCTCCCCCAACTGTGAACTCTCCACCCGTGGCTCGGTGCAGCAGCGAGCGAGGCACTGAGGTGTTGTTTGTACTGAGTTTTGCTCTTCACTCTGGCATTGAATAAATACTCTGCTAAAGCATCTCTGCAATGTGAGCTTGTTTTTCTGAGCGCTGCTCTGCTGAGGCAGAGCTGAGGCCAGGACTGTCACAGGACTGGGGCACTGCGGGAGCTGCTTCCCAGCCTGTGGTCACCTGCCCTGGGCAGGGGACTGTGGGTGGACAGCTGTGAGCAACAGGAGAGGCCAGGGGATGGCCAAAGGGCAGCAAGGGTCCGTGGCAGCCGGGGCTGAGCACTGGAGGCTCCAGGACAGGCCAGGGGCTGGATCCCTCCTGGATTTATGTTTTTCCAAGCACTAACAGGCACAGAGCAGGTAAGCAGAGAGCCCTCGAGTGCTGTCTGGCATTCCTGTGCCACAGCAGCCTCCTGAGCTGCACTGCCAGAGTCTCCTCACTGCCCTTTGCATCTTCCTGGTGCAGCAGCTGCTGTGGTGTGAAGGGGGTCTGGGGGCTTCCCAGAGGGGGCAGGCCCCCATGGGCATCCCTCGTGCTTGTCTCTTCTACACACAGCAAGCAGAGGCCACCAGGCTGCTGCCCCACACAGGTTTAGTCCCGGGGCTGGTGCTGCAGCTCGGGACGGGCAGAACAGGCATCCTGCAGGCACTGGGCTCCCCACAGCAGCGAGGGAAAAGCAGCCTGTTGTGGAGGAGCTCAGAGCTGTGACAGCCCAGGAACAGGAGCACTGGATCTGCTTCAGCAGCAGCAGAACCACTGGAACTGCTGGCCCAGCGCTGCTGCGCTGGCTCCCACTGGCCTTTTGGCCCAGCAGCCAGACTCCAGCTCCTTCCCTTCCCATTACAGCCCCACCCCAGTCCCTCCTTGTTTGGGAATCCTCCTGCAGGGAGGCAGGAGCTGGGGAGAGCTCCCAGCACAGAAATAATCCCCCAGCACAGAAGGCCCCCACCCCGAGGCAATCCTCCCCCATGCTGGGCCCAGCATCCCCTGGCTCATACACAACGATGCTGTTCAAACAGCTTTTATTAGTGGTTCTGACCATACTACACCCTGAAGGAAAACAAAACTTAGTTCACAGTGCCAGGCTAAGATGGTGTGGTCAAAAGGGAAAAAACCCCACAAAAATCCAGCGGTGGCTCATGTCCAGTGTTTGTCTGTGTGGCCGCCAGGCTGGCAGAGCTGTGCCCAGGAAGGGGCTGGGCCCCTGCCTGCAGCACACAGGGACAGTTCCCGCTGCCAGCTCCAGAGCTGCTAAAAGCCAAAAAAGGCCCAGACAGTGTCAGCAGCACCAGAAGGGTGGGGAGGAAAAAGCTCCCGGCGGGAGGGGCTGACAGGCCATGTTCCCCCTCCAGCAGTAACCCCGTGGGGCCTGGAAGAGCTCAGCCTGAGCTTTGCTGCAGCACCGACTCTCCCACCGATCTCCCAAACATGTGCTGGGACAGGAGGACCAGCTCCCACCCCAAAAGCAGCCCAGACCCCCCAGCTGAGCCAGTGTCTCCAGTCCCTCCTGCACAACCTGGCCAGAGCCCCCAGCCCCGCTGCAGGCAGCACCCCACAAGCAAAGACATTCAGGTCAACACAGAAAAAGCTCCCCACCACATCCCAGCGAGTCTATGAGCAGAGCTGACCTTCCTCTCCCTTCCCAGGCTTTTCCAAACCTCCCTGGGGAGCTGCTGTGGATGGGAGCAGGGCTCTGCTAGCCTGGATTTTCCTCATAAGGCACAGGGTGAGAGCAGCAACACAGGGCTTGATCTGTCCCTTGGGACAGGCTGGAGGGGGTTTGCACAAAGAGAAGGGTCCTGTCACCCCTGCCCACCCCTGTCTGGCTGTGCTGTCACTGGCTTCTGTCCCCCACTCCAAGAGCACAGGCTGGGTCTGTCCCCAGCCCCTGCACACACAGGTGTGACAAGTTCCACGCAGCGATCCCAAAGGGGGCTCACAGGTCACCCCAGCACCTCTCTGCAGAGCCCCTGGCCAGCACAGCAGCTGTGGGTGCCAGAGGTTCAGCTTGGGCCAGGGTTCAGCTCAGCCTGCAGGACCCTGGGCACCCCTGAGTTCCTGGGCAGCAGCAGGGACATTCCAAACAGCCCCGGGGGCAGGTCAGGGCAGTGCCAGCTCCTGGGGGGATGGCCAGACCCCGCAGGGCTCCCTGCCAGGGCAGAGCCTGATGGTGTTCTGGACCCCTCAGGGTGGCTGTACCAGAGCCAAGGTCTGAGCAGACCCCAAGCCTGGCGGGCTCTGCAGCCATCAGACCCGGGCTGGGCACCTGGCAGGAGCTGCTGGCAGTGCAGGGCCAGTCCCTGGCAGCCAGTGAGGAGGGTGACCGTGCTCCAGGAGCAGCAGTGCCCACTGCATGGGCAGACAGCAGACATCACGCAGCCCGAGGCAGCAGCGCCCAGACAGACGGACACAGCAGTGTGGCCGCAGATGGACATGGAGCTGGGCAGCAGCAGGAGCCCTGAGAAGGCTGGTGGAGCTGTCCCGCTGTGGGAGGGAAGCCAGTTCCCAGCCTGAGCCTTTGCCTGTGAGCAAAGACAGCTCCGAGCACAGCACCCACCCCACCCAGCACACGGGGCAGAGACGGCAGGGCCGGGGGCTCTCAGGGGACACACCCAGCTCTATGTGGCACAGGAGGGACAATTTCCACAGCAGACTCACTTCTCTTTCCCTACAGGCATCCCTGGTGCTGCCCCACGCTCCCTCCTGGGCAGCAGCACCTCCTGCCCCATTGCACACTCGAGCACACACCACCCGTCACACACCCAGCGAGGGCTGCACCCAGGGCTCCCCTGCCCTGCAGCTGGGCTCAGCACCCTCCTGACACACCAAACCAGCCCGTGTCTCTCCTGCCCAGCTGGCACTGCAGCTGTCACACACCCTCCTTGTCTCCCGGGGCGTGGAGCAACCAGCAGTGCAGAGCCAAGGCACCCAGAGCACATAACTTCCAGGAACACGGAGATCTCAGAAGGAAATCCTAGACAGCTGAGCCAAAATCCACAGGAGGTGGAGCTCAGGTAGGGCAAACCGTTGTTTTACTACAGAGAGCTGTGGATGTCGGCTAAACTGGTAGAGCAAGAGCTGCACTGGTTTCCACTGGGAGTCCAGACAGCAGCAGTTCAGACACCCAAGTCCCTGCAGGAAATCTTCCATATCCCACAGCCTGCCAGTGTCCACCCAACCCTCTCCTCAGGAAAGAGGGCTCCCATCAGACACCTCGTTTCCACTCAGAGCGAAGGTCCCTTTTCAGGAAGGGTTTTTCCCCTTCCACTCTGTGCCCCCTCCTCGCTCCGAGACCCGCCTGAAGTGCAGCACAAGCAGGGGATGCCCGGGCAGGGCTGGCTCCACGCTCACTGCTCCGAGGTCAGGAGGGTTAGAGGCCCGTGAGATCAACGATGGCTTTAATAAAGATGGCATCATCTCGCACGTAGGAGTTCTTGGCTTCCATGACAGACACGGGGCAGAAGAGGGGACAGCCACTGGCGATGTTCATCTCCGTGACGGGGCGCTGGAAGGACGAGGACGTCACGTCAGGGCGGAAGGCATCGATGATGTGCTCCCGGTTATTCTGGTCCAGAAGCATCAGAGTGACCTGTGGGGAAAGGTGAAAACCTAAGGGAGTGGCTGAATAAAAGGCACTTTTATAATAAATGGAAGCCCAGCACGGTGACCTGCTGTGACACGTGCAGCCACCAGCAGCCAGGGCCGCCCCGTGCCCCTGCCAGTCACAGAAATGCCCCTGAGTGGGGCCAGCAGGGAACAGCACCTCAGTAACGTCCTGCAGAAATCTTCCCACATCCTGCCTGCGGCAGCACAGGGCTGTCGGGCTGACTGAAAACCCACACCTTGCTCCCAGCACCCATACTGCACACAGGTATTTCCCTGAGCCGGGGCTGTTGTCCTCTCTGCATCCGCTCGTGCCCGCTCACTCAGTGCCCGCATGTTCTGCAAACCTGCGGTGCCCAGGAGCTGGGATCTGAGCTCCTGACATCGAGAGAGCACCTGCTGTCCGCGAGCTGAGGCCACCACACTCTTCCCTTGCCCTCAACCCCTGCAGAGGCTCTGTGGGGTTCCAAACATCCCGTGTCACCCCCTTGCCCCACAGCACAGCCGGTGCTCTCAGCACACCTGGGGAACTCCCAGGGCAGCCAACACAGAGCCCTTCCTCCACCGTGCCACGTGGGCCAGAGTGACAGTGCCGAGGACCTCGAGTGGGTGCCAAAGCAGAGAGGCCGTGGCTGGACACAGGGGGCTCTGCTCCAGACCCACCTTCTGGTTGAAGGGCCACCGCAGCAGCGCGTCGTTGGGTCCCTTCATCACCACGAAGAACAAGGACAGGTGGGTCCCGCGCCCGGTGCCGTCCCCGTTCAGGTACACGCGCAGACACATCTTGTAGCCGTACTTGCTGGTGTAGAAAGCTGCCAGAGAAGCGTGGAACAGGCACAGTGAGGGCCCAGTGCAGCACAGCCTGGCACCAGCAGATCCCTCTGAACTCTGAGGACTCTTAGGTTTGGAACCTGGGAGAAGCCAGGTCTTTCAGAAAAAAGGACCTGGGATGGCCTTCACCCAGAAAAGAGATTTTGAAGTAATTATAAAATCTTATTTGCTTTTCTCTTGTGGCCAAGCCACAGGTGCTGTTACACAGTCCCAAGAAGCAGGTGCAGGGTACAGGGTCAAGGGCTGTGTCAGCTCTGGGCATTCTGAAAAATCTCTCCAGAACCCCTGGACCCGAGCAATTCCTGCTCAGCAAACCCTAGCTCCCCTCCCAACCATTCTCTGCCAGGGGAGCTCCCCACTGAGCAAGAGAACAGTGTGAAGGGCTGGTTTCACTTATGCTCACATCTGGGAAGTGCTTTCCCAAGCAATCAACCAGATCCCAACCTGCTGCTCACTGTCCCAGTGTTGGGCTGGGGCACTCTGTGAGGAGAGCCCCGTCCTCTGGTACTGACACTTGAGCACTTCCCTTGGTATGGTTTGGGCTTTGTTTAGACTATCTCTTGCACAGTCATACTTTAGGCTTTAAAGATGTAACTCTGGCTCTAATAAATATATCCTCCCTTCCTTAACCATTTTATTGCTGGTTTTATGGTCTCTTGAGTATTTTAATTCAAACAAAAAGGTTATGCAAAGATCATCTAGTCCAAGCCCCTGCCATGGGTGGGGACACATTTCATTAGACTAGGTGCTCAGGGCCCCATCCAACCTGGCCTTGGCAGGATCTCCCAAGCAAAGGACCTGCCACGAGACCCACACCCAGCTGAGATGCAGAAGATTTTGGGGGTTTTGCACACCTGGAGAGAAGATGGCAGGAGAGCGGCCTGTTATTGCCTCCTGACGCTTCCGGGCAAACTCCGTAATCTTCCAGATGAAAACCCCGTCGTAGGTGGAAGCTTCCATGTTGCGGATCTTCTCCTCCATCTCGGCCATGGCCAGGTCTTTGAGCCCAATGCTCCTCTCCAGCTGCCGGACCTGCTCAGGGGGACACACGGTGCAGGTTAGAAACCCGGGGGCCGTGGGGCCCAGCAGCCCCTTCGGGAGCACTCCTTAGGGAGAGACTTTCTCCAGAAAGGACAGGGAGCACGGGAGGGAGAAATTGAGCAACATAAGCCAATTCACTTCCTTCTGCACCCTGTCACTCTGGAGAAGATCCATCGATACAGCTCAGTGCTAGAGCTGGAAACTTTCCCATAGCCAATGCAAAAATCCTTCCGAGGAGCTGCTCCGTTGGCTGAGCAGCACAAGAAGTGAGGATGGGGAAAAAGCCCCCAGTAACTCAGCATTGTGACAAAATTAAATTGAGAAAGAAAAGAACCTACACCCTCTGGAGGGTTCGTCCCTGCCAGCTCACACAGGGTCACGCCAGGTCCCGTGCCCAGAGAGCACAGGCACGCTGCAAACTGCACAGCTCCAGGGGCCAGGAACACTAGGAGCACTCCACAGGGACTGTGCTGGAGCAGACTGGTGGAGGCAGCTCCTCCACACCTCCAGACTGTAGCTGCAGGCAGCAGCACTGATGGCACTCCTTTGGCAAAGGCTGCACTCCTTTGGAAAGGTCTGGAAGGTGAGCAGCCCCACAGATTCAGTGAGATGCAGTGAAATTCTGGGTGCTCTGGCTCTTGTCGGAAAACTTCACTGAGGAAGAACCCCTCGGTATCTGCCCAGCTTCATAATTAACAGAGATCTGGTGCTTTACACAGGTCAGTTAAATTCCCAGCTTTTCCAGGGAGCTGCTGAGGGTTGGGCACAGGCTCAAAGGGTATTTTAGTTCTGCCTTCAGACTTGTGGAGTTTCAGGGCTGGGTGGTGAAGCTCTGCTAGCTCATGACACGGAAAGGAAACAGGAAACAGCTTCTGCTGGGAGTGCTGGGAAGCCCAGGTGAGCAGTTACACACCTTGTTGCTCAGCGTTTCGATTTTCTCCTGGTCCAGCCGGTGCTGGCGGCTGTAGGCTTCAGCTGTCAGGGATACTCTCTCCACCTCCCGGTTGAGCACACAGACAATGTTCTCAAAGGTCACTGTTTTCCTCTCGAGGGCCTCACACCTTCCCAAGAGCTCCAGGGACCGGGAGAGCTCCGACTCTGAGCACAGTGAGTTTGCTGCCAGCAGTGGGGAGCTGTTTTGTGATGAGGAAAGGACAGGAAGGGATTTTGGGTCCCCAGCACCAGCCTTGAGGCTGAGCACAGAGCTCAGCAGCATGTAGAGATGCTCTGCCAAACACTTGCTTTCATGTTCCAGGAGCTTTTCATTTTCCACCTACATGAAGAGAAGTACATCCCCCATTCAGCATGTGCAATCTACACTGTCACCATCCACCGAACAAATACCTCCTCTCCAGGTCACAACATCAGCTTTAAATTTATAATTTATAGGGGGAAAAAACAAAGAAAGAATTAAAACATGTGTTTTGGTGTGGGTGGTGTGGTTTTTGTTTTGTTTTAGAAACGCTTCAGATCACATACAATGAGGGATGCTAACTGCTTCCCCCAGCTGTACTGGTGTGCTCTGCCTTCCCCCAACCCCTCCCAGAAAAGCTCTGTCAGATGCACCTAACAGCAACAAAGGACAAAGCCTCACATAACCCCCTGGAGGAGGGATTTATATGAACATCACCAGTGGGAGCTGGAAAAACTAAGTGACACAGGGAAATATGGCCTGGCCCCAGTTCTTCACTCACAGAACCACTGTAATCACAAGTCATTACACACTTGCTTGGATTCAGAGATACCTTAAAGCTCATTCTGTCCAACTCCCTGCCATTGGCAGGAACACATTCCACTATCCCAGGGTGCTCCAAGCCCCATCCAACCAGGCCTTGGACACTTCCAGGGATGGGGCAGCCACAGCTTCTCTCAGCAACCTGTGCCAGGGCCTCACTACCCTCATAAGGAACAATTTCTTCTTAAAATCTCATCTAAACCTGACCTCTGGCAGTGTGAAGACATACCCCCTGAAAGCAGCCTAACCACCAGAGTCCTAAAGCACTCAGGGTGCTCTTAAAGTCAGAGGAGACTTCCTTCCACAGGAATTTCATTCCTGGAATACCCAGACTCTGCACAGCAGATGATGTGAAGCTCCATGTGTAAAGGGTTTAAAACCCCTCTTTGTTCAAATACCTGGATGCAAACACGTGCAACAGTTTGGGCAACAGCAGTTTGCAGGTGAACTCTAACCCTGGGACTGAAAAGCCCCAGGGTAACCCAGGAGAGGAGCCCTTACCACCTCAGCACAGCCCACAGCCTCGAACCGGCAAGGTACTTTGGATCTGCCACAGGTCTTCACATGGTCCCGAAACTAGAAAGGAAGGAAGGAAGGAAGGAAGGCAGTGTTAGATCTTGTGTGTCCCCAGTGCTCCCTTTCCATCCCACTGATTTTTGGAAAACTGCAGCCAAGCTGAAGAAGGCCCAAGCTGTGGCTGCTAATCACCAGCTGCCACGGCGCCCACTAAACCTGGGCTTTGCCCACCATCAGGCGTGACTTTCACTGGAATACAAATATAGCCCTGACCCCTGAAGAAAGCTTAATTTCTCCTTCTCTTGACGGCTGGGAGGTCTCACTGCTCACCTGCACATGCAAGAGAGAAAAAGCAACAGGTACAGGTACCAGCTGCGGGTGCAGAATAATGAGCTTCCCCGAGGGCTGAGGAATGGGAGGCATAGGCAACAACCCCATGAAACATTCTGAGCACTTCACACAACTCTGGTCAGGACGTGCCACAGGCTGGTATTTTTACCTCCATCCCAGCATTACACTTCTGCAGAGAGGTGCCACTAACCCTCAGCACTGAGATGACTTGTTCAGGTTCCCACACAGCCCATGATTAATCCAACAAGCACTGGCACAGCTTCAGCTTGGGTTTAGTACACCCCTCACCATCAGATACCAGAGCTCTGTTCTGAACCACCACCATATTCCCTCCTCACTTAACTCCTACATCTACTACAACAGATGTCAATTAAAACTGGTTTTAAACCACTTTTTAGAAGGCTTCTAGATCCATCTGGCTTGTGTAATGAGTTGGGTTACTCAAAGTTAACATGGCAGCAAATAATCAACAAGGGTTTGGAGAGATAAACACGGGAGTTAATATTTAAACACAGGGTAGGATCCCATGAGCTGGCTCCCTGAAGTGCTTCAGCTCCTGCCTGCAGATCAGCCAGGCTGTATCCCAAACCCCCAGCCTGCAGATAAGCTGGGCTGCACCCCAAAACGCCAGCCTGCAGATAAGGTGGGCTGCACCCCCAGCCCCAAGCCCCTCCTTATGCTGCCCATTTAGAAGAACTCTTTTGCTCCTCCTTTTGCTGCCTCTGTTCCTCTGCCCTGCTAAAGGGCTTTTACCAACACTGCTACTAAAAATATTTGCTCGTAGAAGGCAAGATGGTTTCAGATCAATGTGCTTTTTGAAAATGTTTCCAAAAACTTCAATTTTTCAGACTTTGAGCCTTGTCCCAGGAGCCAGCAGCCTGGAGATGCTATAGGCATGGATTCCATTAGATGATTAATTAGATATCAATTAATACAGCTGGAGATGGGCTCTCTTTGCAAAATTGCAGCAGTGGTTGATGTAGTTGCTCTACACAGAACAGAAACCCATGAGGGTGCTTTTCCCACAGAGGCTCTGCCCTCAGATGTGGTTCCAAGGGAGGTGGCACTGGCAGCACCAACACTGACCTGTGAGTGCTCCTGAGCCACATACCCTCACGCCCATCCTTATGGAAAACTCACATCCACTAACAGCTGCCACTCAGCTCTTTCCCCCACTTCATTCCCTAATGCACTCTGTTCCTCCCTGCTCCCATAGTGCCAAGCTCAGCCCACCAGGACACCAAATACCCCCACGGCCCAGGGTCGGATGGATACCTTCTCCCTGGGAATCTTCTTCCCACAGCCTTCACAAGTCAGCGGGAATTCAGGGCAGACTTCATCGTGAGCCTGTGAAGGAATGGACAGGAGATATTTGTCCTCAAATAAAAGCCCCAAGGAGGTTCTGTGATGGGCACAATCCCACGGGGGTGGGTTTATACCCTATTGCAGCCGAGTGCTGGATTTACCAACCTACACCCAGACCTTGGTCACGCTGATCCCTCTGAGCTGCTGACTCATCCTGTGACCTCCAGGATACCCCAGTTTGGGGTGTCTACATAGCCTCAACCTCTATTTAAAAGCTGCTACAATGATTTTTTTTTTAAATCAAATTATTGCTTTGATGGCCCAGATAACCAACGGGAAGCTCCATTTATGGCTCAGCCAGGAGAAGACACGTTGGGGCAGGTTGAGTGGAGTGAGCCACTACCTCAGCAGGATAATCTGGATAACTTTTCCACTGTAATGGTTATCAGTCAGCTGAGGCATAGGCCCAGCGCCAGCTCATCATACCCTAGGCTGAGCTGTCTGATTATATCTTCACATTTGAATTAAAATACCATTTTTCAACCAGAAAGAAAAATACTTTAAAACTGTTCCATTTACCAGTCCCTGCACACGAGCACCTGCCCCTGCAGATCAGGGTTGTGTGATGGCCAAAGAGGCCGAACAAATGACCAGGGCAACGTGATCCTCTGTCCTCAGCAGACTCTTGGGCAACAGTGCTGGCTAAATTGGGAATGCTGGAACATGCCTCTGCTTCTGTGTCATTTCCACTGCCTAAACCTTCTCTTTATACACCCACCAGTTGAAACAAGGCATTGGAAACACCATGAATATGCAGATCAAAATTCAAATTAAAAGATAAGAGCACTGAAGTCTTCTGCCATGGTAGGGACAGAAAAAAATCCAACCAGGAGCATGTCTAACGCAGCCATCTGAAACCAGATGTTTGAAAACCTGGTCACATTGAATCTCTGCTGTCTTGTGGGGGAACACGCACAAACCTCACCCTGTCACCCATCAGGAAGTGGAAAGTGAAACCAGCAGTGGCTCCACTTTGGCTTCTTGGTTACTCTCTCCTTTTTCTGCTTTAAGTGAGTAACTTAAGCTCAGAGCTCCATTGTGTGTCCCTGGAGAGACAACTGGCCAGCCAGTGGGGTTTGGGGGGCACTGCTGCCCACATGGTCACTGCCTCCCCCACGGACACCACTGCCCACACAGACACCGCTGCCCGCACCGACACCGCTGCCCACACCGACACCGCTGCCCGCACGGACCCTGCCTCCCGCACCGACACCGCTGCCCACACCGACACCGCTGCCCACACCGACACCGCTGCCCACACCGACACCGCTGCCCACACCG
>VYXC01003909.1:0-13642 GCA_013397175.1 Platysteira castanea
GGGTGCCCCGCCAGCCCCACCATTCCCGTGTGAAGTCTCGGCGGCCTCAGATCATCTCAGTCGCATGGGCTCGGTTACACGCTGCCTGCGGAGCAGGGACAGCTCTCCTTTTGGTGGGGGGAGGGCCAGCCCTGCTCCGCCGCCACACTGAGGGGTCAAAGGGGAGCCTGGTCCGGACGTGGGCTTGGGCCCGGGCCTGGGGCCCTCTGCCTTCGGCCACCCCTCAGCCCCTGAGGCAAGAAACAAAGAGACCTTCTGCACTTGCATAGGCTTTTTATATGCAAAATTGCAAAAGCGCGATTGGCCCAAAAGCCCGTCAGTCAACTCAGGTTCAATCTATTACAGATGCTAAAAACAAAACCACAATATATAAATTGAAGCTGAGAATTGGATTTGTGAGTATAGAGGATAAAATGAAATACTGAATGCAGAATCCAAGAGGGTAACTGTGGTTTATCAAAGTCTTTGCAAGTCAAATCCAAATTTCAAGTCAAAGACACATTTAACTACAGGAAAATATGTAAAGAATTTATAGTAGACCACATACTAGATTGCTCACACAAGCACTGAAGTTATTTATAATAACTGAGGTTGCAACAATTTTAAAACTGGCAACAGAATTTAAGCTTCTGAACCCATAAGGGAGAATTTTCAATGTAAATATAACAGTTTCTATTTTGTCACCTTCATCTCTTTTTACAAGCCTACCTTTGACAATACACTTTTGACATGATGTCTTTATATTTAAATCTTCATTTCTGGATATTAATTTTTGTATGTATTTAAAGGACAGACATATTTTTGCACATTAAAAGGTGTGCCCCGTGTCCTGGGGTAACTGTATGATACTGTATTCTCTTTTGTCTGCCCTATGCCAGACATGCATCCTGTGCCTTCCTGTGTCTTTAAGCTGTTTCTCAGGAGAAGGGGGAGAGAAGCCAGGCGAATTCTTCAGAGCCCTTTGTGCTCAAGGACACACACACTCCCCTGCTCCTACAGAGCTGAGGAAAAGTACCTTCCTGCTTTTTTTCCCCAGCTCTTGGCTCCTTTTCTCGGGAGACAGATGGAGAGTTAAAACTCTACTTTTTAGCTAGCCTTCTAGCTGAGCTGCTTGCCTCGGCTGGCAAGAACTTTTCTTGGGACTGTTCTGCTCCAGTCTGGAACATCACCATTTGGAGACCCTACACTGCGGCCTGGCAGGACCCATGCTGAACCCCAGCTCCGGAGAGGGCAGAGCCATGCCTACTAAGGACTCCGAAGTCTACCTAGGTTTTCTTCACAGTGAGAGATTTTATTATTTAACATTATTCATTCTTTTTGCTGTGCCTGCATGCACTTTGCTTGTTAAATAAATAGGTTTTTCCTCACTTTTCTCTGAGGAATTTCTTTCTGAACCTGGTGGGGGAGGGGCTGGTGAAATCTGCCTTCCATAAGAGGGACGTTCATTTCGGACATTTTTCCTCCAAATTTGTCTCAAACCAAGACACCCTGTAAGGAATTAGTTTGTCAAGCATGCTACATTTATTTCTTTGTAGTATGATCAAGCATCCATTTGTTACTAACTGTATCATATTTTTATTTTAAAGGGCACATGGACACTGATTCTCACCTACTTGTAAAGCCTTATAGTCAAATCCTCTAATCCAAGATCATAATTCCGAGATGAGTATGGTCATGCACATGCAATATATTGTTCCATTGTCTCTAAATACGATTTATGAAAGCAAAGCAAAGAAAGAGAAGAAAATAAAGGAAACAAATATCCTGTTGTCATACTTGTATAAGAGGTATAAAAAGTTTGATCAGAATTCACTGCCCTTTTTGTTAGTATTTCCGTTAGTTGAAAGTTGTCTATACTTCAAAAGATGCTAGACAGTGAAAAGAGGAAACACTGTATTAAAAATTACCCCATAATATCACAGGGCATGAGAAAAAAAACTTGTTAGGAACATCATATTTGCATTCAGGTTAGGAAAAAAATCAGTACATTCAATATAAAAGTTGTTTTAATATTGACATTCAATTCTGTCTGTTGATATAGGAGAAAGCTTGCTGAGAGTATATTCTCAGCATAATCTGATATAATGCAGACTTGCATGAAAGCTGAACATACTAACAGGGCTGTGCTAGTTAATGGGCCTAACAAATTAATAAATAATCATGAAGCAAGTGACACTTTAGGGAGTGATATTACACTGGCAGTCAGTTTCTGTCTCATAACAGAATAAATTTGTTCTTGCATAATTTTGAAGAAATGGACCAAAGCATCAGTTGCTATAAATTGAGAGAATTACAATGGCTTCCATGCAACTGCATCAGTTCGTGTCAGCTGAGAATTTAGGTCTAGTGTTCCCACGAG
Organism: Platysteira castanea; assembly: GCA_013397175.1. Classification (NCBI taxonomy): domain Eukaryota; kingdom Metazoa; phylum Chordata; class Aves; order Passeriformes; genus Platysteira; species Platysteira castanea. The sequence continues at coordinate 2,360 of VYXC01003909.1, forward strand.
ACTACAGAAACAGGCTTCTTACTCAGAATGATTTAGAAACTGCCAAAGTATTTTAAATCTGTCCTACTAGAGATAAGACCTAGTTTACTCACTTCTAAGAACCAGGCCTAACTATTCTAAAAGAAAAAAAGAGATTGAGAGGGGTTAGTTAGGTCATACGCTAATACTTCCATGAATATTTAACCTAGACATTAAGATCCTAGGCATATCAGGTTATTGGAATTATTGAGAGAACTATTTCAGTTTAACAGGGATTTTTGTCATGCTTGTCTTCCTTCTTTCGTTGTTGAAGTTCATAGCAGCAAATAAGCTCAAGCTCAAACTCTGAAATAAATGCCGTAAGACACATTATGATGTACTTTTGCCAAATATACACTTGATCCTTTTTCTTTGAAGCTGATATCATTACACAGCAGATAAAACTGTCCTATTTTAGTTTAGACTTTGTTTTCTAGACTATCAGGTCAAGACTTTCTACTTAAGTAAAATAGAAATAAGTTATAGAGATCTTTCATTTCCAGGTAAAGCTCACTTTCATTTTTAATGTTAATTGCAGAGCTAGATGCAGCCATGAACAGTTTTTATTCTACATACGATTTGCATAACTGACTCAATAGAAAAGACTAAAGATATGCAAAATCTTTTTCCTCTTGTTATTCCAATTCCAACAGCTTCATCAACAACATCAAATTACTGCCAAAATAATGTTCAGTCTCGAATATGTGGATAGATAGTCCGTCCCCAGACTAATTTAGAGGGCCTGCACCACCAGATACACAAAAAATATTTCCGTTTTGATTACCAAAGTTTACAACATTTTTGATGATATGCCTCACAAGCTGTTCACAAATCTGTTTCTGTATGGCTTTTGCTGCACTGATTAATGGAGTAGGCTGAGTTCCCTCATATATAGCGAAGTATTTCTCCCATAGGAATAATATCACACCACTGTGGAGTACTTAGAATCACTAGAAAAAAGAAAATCACAGAAGTAATCTCTATTTCCAAAGGGTTTGTGGCCAGACCAAGAAAGGAAGATGTAAAGTCTTGAAACTATAGTTTATCAAGATGAAAAGAAGACAGTGCTTCAAGTGAAGACGCAGTTCTAAAAAAACCCACAGGACTATTCAAGTGCTGAACCTAGGCCTGGTTTTCTTGCTGAATCCAGGCTTGAATACTGATGGGAGATCTGCCCCAGAAGAGTAAGATTAAATGAAAAACTCTACCATACCCATGTCTGTTAATGTCTTATTGCTTATTAACTTCCAAGCGGATGAAGGAACCTCCCTCTATTTCTGCCTACTTCTCTGTTGCTACATCTCTGCTTTTTGTGTCCCTTGTATTTGAGAAGCTTCAATTTTCTCTTTTGGTTCAAAAACACCTATTTAATGGATTTAAAAATATGCCTCTTGAGAGTAACCACATAGATAGGTTACAAAAAGCAGAGTGAAGAAAGAGACATGTAGGAGTTTAATTACCAATTTAAATCATAGTAATTACTGTTGAAAAAGTACAGGTTAGTTGATCTCTAAAGGGACTATTTTTTGAAATTAAGAGTACAGTTTTTACTGTTAAACATTTGCTAAGAAAGAAGGGCAGAGGCTTATGAGAGTTTCAGAAGATGAGTGCTAGGGCCCTACTACATCATAGCAGAGAGTGCTAATCTCAGTATTTTCAGACAAGAAAGTTAAAATAAGTTTCCTTTTCTAAAACTTCTTAGTATTCTTTAGATTAAAAATGTCATCAGATCAGCTGAGGATATTTTCCTTGTAGGTCTATACCATGAGAATATTCCACATTTCTTGGAAAAACCATAAGTCAAACGGATGCAGCTCCTCAGGTGCCTCTAAAATGTCATGTGCTCTTTTCTAAAAATAATGCAAATATAGTGAATACAGTGAATTTTTTGTTGCCTTGGCATCTCCAGAGAGATGTCCATATGAATGAAAAGCGACCCTACTGAAGCACTGCTAAGTATGTCATACTTAAAATACAGACACTAGAAATTGGTGTTCACTTTTTATGTGCAACATTTTTCAAGTTTAATAGTGGGGATGAATAAGTTCAGTATTTCTGATGGAAAGAAATTGTTTCTCTCCTACTACACCTCCACCCCCACTCCCAGCACACCTGGTATCTTTTGAGGGTGGAGGGGAAAAAAGGACTCTTAAAATAACAGCTTTTTAAACTTTTGACACGTCTAACAAAAAGGAAACATAAAGATTCCATTTTATGCTACTGCCTGCTGCTTAACTAGAGTCATAAGGTCACACCGTAACACACTTCTTTTGTGCACATCTATGTAATGGTGAAAAAGGGAAAGCTGCCAATTCACTAAGTAGGTATTAAGTTTTCTCTTCCCTTCTGCCCCACCTGTTTGCTCCCTCCCTCCCAATCCTAAACCCATAGCCCAGATTTTCAGCATCCCTGCTTTAAAACCTGAAAAGTCTCTGCTTAGAAACATTCTTGACCCTGTAAACAGATTTTGCTCTACTGTCCCATAAGTTCTTTACCCAAACACATTACTGTATTCTAAGACAGGTTTCATAAAATACTGAGGACTAAAATATCACTGTAAAGCACTGTAGAAGTAGAATAGTGGTTTTTAAATATGATAACATTTTTTTTTGCATATTACACTGATTGCAGGGTATGTGTAACTTGCATGCATACCCTGGTTTTGGGATATTATCAAAAGAGTTATACACGTCTTCATTTCCTTTTATCCTCAAATACAAAATATGTTGAACAAGAGATCTGAACTATAATGTAAAATTTTGGAAACATTTGAAATTTATTTTCACTTCCGTTTTATATTTTGATTATCTCATTAGTTTAAGATGCTTATGCAAGCACTTTGATTAAATTCAATGATTCAATATGAATGGGCATAGAGTGGGTAGAGTCTTAGTTACAAAATCGTACTATATGATGAACATATTAAACTACTTATCTCCTTTTCCTAGGAAAAAACCCCAAATCTGCTATAATACCATCTCTTTTGCATTCTTTCCCCAGATATGCCTACAGAAGTTTAAAATAAAGAGGCAAATGAATTGTTGATAAAATTAGTAAAAATACGTTTCATTGGGTTTTATACAAAATCCACTCTAAAAAAAGATCTAGGTTATTTTAGAAAATAAAGTATAACCTGCCCATTGTGAACAATCCAATCTCTCTTACAGTTTCTGTGAACAGTATTCATGAGCAATTGCAAATTGTGGTATAACACAATCCTGACCAAGTGATATCTTTCTTCAAAGAGGTATAATTGGACATGTTTCATCTGAACATAAAAAAATAGATCTTTGATCAGTCATTTTGAAGTTATGATTTCATCTATGGCTAATAGGATATCATCATATGAAAGATACAATAAAAATTTTGTATTAAGAACAGTTCGAATCCACAAAATTAGACTTTCTAACATCTGCTTTCTATTATGTACTGTTGTATTCTTCAGCTGAGAATTACATAGTTCACAAATATGTAGCTAACCATTCCTCAAATGAAGGGTCTGGCACACTAACTGAGCTCATAGAGTTTGAATGGGGTCTCAGAGGCAAAAAAACCCCAACTTAAATTTTTGCATCAAACCTTAGATAAGCTTATCTAAGGTTAAGCAAGATAAATTAGGAGAACCTATACATACCAGTCAGAGCCAAACACACCTTCTTCATGAAGAAAATATGACTGATGCCTTTCAATCGTTAAAATAGCTCTGGCACAACCTCTTATGTATTTCCCCTGTGCATTGTCCCACTTCTGGAGCTCTTCTTCTGCCTCCTCCTGATGACAACCAGTTGGATGTTTTTCAAAGGACAAGCTGAAGAAAGAACCATTTCAGTGCAGAGTGAAGACATTGTTCACACATCAGTGTGAGAGTCAGTCAGTGCATTCTACTGCATTTTACTGCACAGTGAATTGTCTGTTTCTATGACGATCTTGCCTTATAGAATAATCACCTGTTTTCAATTAAGTCCCCAGCAGAGGACAGCAACAGTAATATGTGAATAAACAGTGAATATACCTCAACTCAGCCCATGAATAGGAATTCTTTTTTTTTTTTTAATAAGAAGGCACCACACCATCTGCTAAGGTACAATAATGTTTTGCAACAAGCTTTTTAGAACACTCCAAAAGACATCACAGGTTCCTGTCCTTTTCTACAATGTAAATCATCACTGAAATGTTCTTCTTGTGGTGAAATGCCAAATTGTCTATCTTATCCTCTACATAACTTTAAGGTTTAAAATATAGTTCCAGTCCTGTTTTCAATGGATGGGGTTTTTTATGTCAAATGCTAGCAAAATAGTATAACATACACAGAGACTTTACAAAAGACACAGCAAGAGATACAGTCATTGTACAAAAATAATTAATTGGTAAACAGTTAACAAATTACTACCTCCATCAAAAATATTTAGAACCACTTCATGTCTCCTTTAATTCTAGTTATTACACTTTGAAAGAAGAAATTAACCAAATTAGAAGAAGAGAAATCTCCAAATTCTTCTATTAAAAACAGCTTGCCGATAAAACCAAGATTTGCCTGACAATTTAGCCTAACTCTTTCATTCAGTATAGTAAAGGTTTCCCAATGCCATTCAGTAGCATCCTGAGTTGACTCCTACATTTTTGTTTTAAACTAACATTACAGTGCTGTTCAGCACCAGCAGGGCTTGAAGCTGCAACACCATCTGTGGCAGTTGCAATTTCTCATGGAAGAAGGTAAGGAATCACAATATATTCTCAGCATTCACACTTGTTTCTCAGTCACTAAAAAGACTGCAGCTGCACTGAAAATTAATTCTTCACAACACACTCAGAAGGCAACTGAATTACTTGTAAAATTAGTCAAAATGTGGTGAAAACTTCTTAATATTAGTATGTGTGGCAGCCTATACATACACATGACTAGGGCTTAGTCTGATGTTTAATGCGACCACCTCATAGTGAAAGATCCAGCCCTACTAGTCCAGTACTCACTTTACTAGATTTAATGATGAAAACAATTACACAAAAAGTCATCTAAGACAGAATAAGTGAACACTAAAGAAATGCAATAGCTTGGCTGAAAGGAGGTAGAACTAGAGCTGTAAATTCTTCCTAATCTCCTGATTACAAATATAAGAGCTGGATCATATCAATGCCCCCACTGATTTTTGTGCATTAGGATGAAGCCTCACTTTTCCAAGATACCAGATTTGCACACTAGAAGCATTTTACAGGGCATTTTTTCTTATGGAGACGTTGTTCAAAAACCGAAAGAGAAGATACAACCTGATGCTGATTGTGTGCACACAATATGATGGAATGAGGAAAATTTTTTTAACCACCAGTCCTCGTAGACATCATCATCACTGAAACAGAGCTATAAAGAGTGTTCTTGAAAAGGACTGGTTCTGTATTATTTCCATGTACTCTCTTAGCTTCTCTTCCCACACTCTCAGAAATAAATGTGTAGTCTCATGGTTTACAGAGTGCTTGCAAGGGACATTTTTGAAATATTATTTCAGTGTGAGAAAAGAACTGATTTTCATTGAATAGATACTGTCTTCTTAAGGCAATACAGTCTAGCAAAAATATAGTAAATGTTTCTGTTGCTCATAGCTTGTGCAATCACTTTTTTATCACCCAACCTGGAATACTTGGTCTGTACAAACACTTTTCAGATTTTCAAAGAGTGAAAACTGGAAGGTCAAGCTGATACTTGGTAAAGGCTATATAGATATGTATTTATTGCCCTATTCTAATGGATGTCAAACAGAGATTTTACACAGCATATTTAAAACGTGAACAACCATCCAACCTGCACAAGAAAACATTTAATACTCTTGAAAGAAAATTGCATCCCACCAGGATTATAATGAGTACAAATATAGTGATTCTGTGAATAGTCTATCTCAGATGGCTCTTGCAATACTGGTTTTATTGTCACTGTAATTAAGTTTACAGAGGAGGATTCAGGAAGATAAGCAGCATATTGATTTTTTTACTAATAGCTTGATAAAGTTTTGGCCACTGTGTGATCTTTGAGTAAGTGAGAGATGGAAAATTACAACTTATATTAAAAAATCATTGCTGGCGTGGTTGAGACCAAAGCATTTTGTAAAGAGACCAATTAACAGTGGGCCAGGAGACCTGAGGTATTCAGGTTTTTTCTTATTCATCTACATGACTGTTACCTGTGTGACTACGAACAGTCATTCACAATCAGGCTCCTTGATTTAATTCAGTGTAACATTGTCCAGAGAGGCAGTAGTGGATGCCATATAAACTGTAGTGGCCATAAGTTGTTTGAACCCTGCATTGTGTACCTGAGTGCAGCATGAGCATAACCACAAAACCACCCTGTAGTTACAGCAACTGCTGTGATAATCTTTTGAGAGGTGGAATGATTGTGCTGCTATTCTGCTATTCACTCCAAGGTCTCCCCCAGTGATAATGGTTTGATTTTGCTTGGTTTGGCTGGTATGACTCTTTGACTCATGCTGGTAAAGTCAATTTGACTCTGTGAAACATCCAATTCCTAAGTCTCTGATCTCTCCTAGTAACACTACCATCATTCAGTATTCATTCACACTACATATTCATAGCTAAAAAAAGATTACAAACATACAGAAATGCCTTGATACTTTTTAACTCATCATCTAATTAATCTAGAGCAACAGTAAAATAATTAAAATACTCTCAACAATATTTCCTCCAGAAAAAATCCAAATAATAAAATGTTAGCTTGTCTTAAATCTAACAAGGCATATATATTAAACAAGATATGGAGCAATAATTAAGTTACTCATTCAGACAGATTTATGGAACATTAGCAGATATCTACCCATATAACATCTCTCAAAAACATACTTCACTTTACTAGAAACGCTAAAAATATATCACCTAGGGCTATCTTCAAGCTTTTCTGTTCAGCAGTCTTCTCTTACCTCAAGAAGGTAGAAGCAGACAAAAATATCTTATTTTTGGTGGTCTTTTTATTTAATGTGGCCTAACAGAGAAAGCAATGGACTCTGTGTCCTCCCCTCCTTGGCTTCCATGGTATACTTGCCTTTACTTGTTTTTCACTTGCCTCTTCATTTCCTCATCTGGAAATAAAGAACACAATATTTCTTTGTGTAACAGTCTGAGATCTAAAGATAACAAAATGTTAAATAGTAATTAAAAATAATTTTTTTACAATGCATGCAGGAGAAAGGTATCACAGGGCCAACAATACCAACTGCCATCAGCTCTATTGTCTTCAGTCTCCCAGACATACATCTAAGTACAGATCACATCGTATATAAAGAGACTAAGAATGAGAGAAATGAGTAGTGTTAATCTCATCTTACAGCTAGGACTATAGTTTAAAGACAATATTCAGGGCAGGGTCTACCTCATATCTTGCGAAAAAAAGCCCACAGCAGTGACCAGCATTTTCTCCTAACACATACAGAAGGCTGATAGGACCCTTCGGTCATGGCCTGCCAGGTCTCATGATTAGACCAGTTTTGCCAGAGGCTGACAGTCTCTCCTTTGAGTCTCAGGGGCCATACCTACCTTTTACAGTCTAGAAAGCTGCAATCTCACTCAGTGGTGGTGACCACCCTGCCAGCTGAAGCTATCCCACTGTATGGAAACTCCAAAGATACTGAAGCGTAGTTCTCATCTACGAAGTCAGCTGAGGGAGGATGTGGCACACAGGTTAGAAAGCCTTGAGTTATGGTCAGTTCCCTCCGGGCTCTAGAAAATGCATTGTGTTTTAGTCATTGTAAAGTGGAAAGCATTTCTATGTAGGTCATCAGATGGTGACATTAATCAGTGGTATTTGAAATCAGAACAAATGAAGATAGTTTGCATGCCATTACTGCCCTCCGAACCCACGATATGTCTAATCTTTCTAAAAGTAGATGTAACTCTCTAAAAAATGTTCATGAGAAATTAGTACCTAATCACTGCAATATAGCTGCTCCTTCTGTTTTCACCTTCTTTTTCTTTCAGAATTGTCTTACGTTTACAGAATCAAAAAAAACCCCTATTTATTTCAAGTCTTTTCATTTTCTCAAAATAGAACAAACTGATGAAAGGGAGTCTCCTAGACCACCAACTAGACCTGAAAGTGGTATAAGTAAATTAATCTCACTTCCAAAAGCTTCCATTTGAAATGAATAAAACCCTTCTTGTTAAATCCTCTCATTATGCCTTCCAGTCATCAGAAGAGAGTGCTGCGTATTTGGTGGCTATTTCCTGCATACAGGCAGGGGAAAGGCAAATCTGCATTAAAACATATCAAATCTTTTGCTGTCATTCTGTCAACTGCTCTCTATGCCTGACATCCTCTTGAGACTACATCTGTACGTCCTATACAAATGTCATTTTAAAAATACATTACTTTCCAGTATCATCTGTTATTTCAGCTGTTTTCATAATGATCAGTTTAGTTTCTTATGTAATATTTCCTGTCAACTTTCCACCTCCAGAGAGATGTAGGTGGTAAGATTTCTGTTGCCTTTTCTTAGGTTTTAATCTCTTTAGTTGAGGCTGATTAATATCCATTGTGACAAATAAAGTACATAAAATGAACTGGCAGAAACTGTGGATTGAGTGTACTGTGAGAACACTCAAAATAAAACAAGTCATTTTCTTCAGAGAAACATTACTAAAAGAACTGAGAGGAATAAAGATATTTTGGTTTTATTTTCCCCAAGTGCAGTGGATAAGGCACTGTCAACTCCCCTGAGCTGCCCCATGACCAGAGCACTCATGAGTTTTACCGGGGGTCACAGGAAGTAGCATCTACCAGGGCACGAGAGAGACCCCTCTTTTCTCTACACAGTTCTTCCCCTTTCACCATGGAGGAAGCATCTTGCCAACTGGATGTGGGTAAGGTAGGGTACACAACTGTCTTGACAGTTCTGCAAGGCCCAGCGCTTCCTGGGCACTTGAGTCCTGGGGCCTGAATAGCTTGAGAGTGTTGTCTTAGGTCTATTGTGGAGGCCAGTGGGCCTGCTGGACAAGGAAGGAAAGGAGTTCTATGGTGGGATAAGTCCTAGGTTCCTTTCCAGCTTATGGTGACTGAAAACACTTCCCCTACAATGCTCTGTTCTGTTAATGTACCCAAGTTCTGCATCCCTGGTTGGCTCCGCCGGCCACTACACCCCTTGTTACTTGATACGCCCTCAGAGTTTCTTGATTGGTTCCCTTCCCCTGGACCCCCGTTACTCTCCTGGCACTTCTCTGCAACCTTGCACAAGTGCGGATGCAATAAAATCTCTTCTGTAAAACTCCATACGAAGACCCTTCCTGCTCATTCATCGTCGGACTGTTTTGCTAGTGCTCCGGTGTGTGAGTGTACGTGTGTGTGCAAGTGTGCTGGCTGCATAGAGAAGCCTCCTTGGAGGTGCTTTTGGGAAGGCTGCTGATTTTACCATCCAATATTACGATGTCAACTGGTGCCTGAACAGGGACTTGATGAACAATTGGCTAAACATTCAGGCTCAAAGAATTGTAGTAAGTGGGGTAATATCTGGTAACACACAAGTGCTAATCCAGGGCTCAGTTTTAGGGCCAGTTCTCTTCAGCACTTTTATCAGTGACCTGGACATAGGTGTCAAGTGCACACGAAGTTTATGGTTGATAATGTATTGAGTGGAATCATTGATTCCAAAGAGGGCTTACAGAGACATCTTGATTAGAACACTGGGAAATCGCCAACTGTGTGAAACTTAACAAGGACAAATGCTGGATTCTGCACCTGGGGAGGGGTACATATAAATTAGAGACAAGAGGTTGGAGAGCAGAAACGTAGTAAAGGATCTGAAAACTCTGAGCACTAAGCGCAGCAAAAATAACTCATCAAAAGAAGTGATTGTCCCGCTTATCCACAGCATTGTTGTAACCTCCCCTCATGTGAAGTTTTGAGTTCAGCAGTATAAGTGCAATGGAAAAGATTTCGAATGTGTCCAAAGGAGGGCAACAAAGATAATGAAAGGACTAGTGGGCAGGATTTATGAGGAGTGGGTGAGGATACTGGATTTGTTCAGCTGAGGGAATATGAGGCTGAGGGGTGACATCACTGCTGTCTACAACTTCCTTATGGGTAGAGAGGAGCGGGATGTGGTGTTGTCTTCTCTGTTGTCTTTTGATAGGATACAAGGAAAGGTGGACATAGGCTGTGCACCTGCCTGACAATGGGAAATGGCAAATGAATTCCTTGTTTTGCTTCGATACCAACAGGAGAAATTGTTGACAGGATATGAACTGAAGATATATTCCAGAAGAATCTTGCCCTAGTAGTGCAGTTAAATTGGAGAAATAATCACCTAAAATATTTAATGCTGCTAAAACCACAGATTTGTTGCCACTGCGATCCGTTGGAATTTACCCAGCAACATGACAAGCTACATCTTCCTTTAGTCTTTCACTCCAGTGCCTCCAGGTGTAAGTAGTTTTTTGTACAAGCATCCTCACAGGAATATAGACATACGTATAAACATGTGTGTATGTCTTAATTATATTAAACTGGATTTATTATCTCTAGAGCAATATCAGCTTATTCATATCCTCATATGGGAAAAGGCATGCAGGAATAAAATACCACTGTGTAGTAGTTAGAGGTGAAGGGTTAGCGTGGCTTTGTGCTTTGCATTTGCTCTGAGAAAAAGAAATCTTAGATGCTGACATGGGTTTTTTCCACTTCTGGTATAGCTGCTCTGTTTATCTGCACAATATGGAGCTTTTCCTTTAAATAAATTTTTTTTTTTTTTTTTTTTCAGTATTGCTTGTAGCCCTTATCATTGAATTCCTTTATTGACACTTACAGGTTTCAAGTTGCATCTCTGAGCTGCATGAATCCCAACTGTAAATAAAAACGTAATTCATTTGTTTTGTATGAGGTTCACTGAAGCTGATGGGACTCTACAGTGAGTTTAGTGGGAGCTGGAAAAGCTCTAACTTGTACTGAGTTAGTTTTCCCTGTAGTCCAGTTTCTAAGTAATATTTGCAAAAAAAAAATACTTCATGGAAAAAGTGATGGCATAATAATGCAATTTGCCACACATTTGTTACATCCAGTAGAACTACCATGCAGTTGCAAATTATTAGTGTGAAATGCTTTTATTTCACAGTAACTGTAAAGTGACACCATGTCCCCTGTACAACCTCTTTCTCTCTTATACACTTGAGATGGCATAACTGAAATCTTATTTTCAACCTTGTGCTTTCCTTTCTTTATAGACTAGAATTGCAGAATAAAGGAGCTCCCTTCCCCCTACCTCTTTTTTTTTCTTT
>VYXC01003909.1:19076-33321 GCA_013397175.1 Platysteira castanea
TACCAACTGTGCCTCCTAGTTCCTTCACAGTTGTTGTTTTCTATCCATCAACCCTTCTCTGATGTCATGTGATTTCGCTTGATCTCAAGAAAAATATTTGACTTGTTTTTGAATCATAATGAAAATTCAAACTGCCCAAATTTCATTTCAGCATTTGAGACCAAGACAGAATATTTTAACACTCCAAATTCAAAATATTTTACTGTAATCTCCTTAGGGACACCAAAGGACTTTTATTTCCATTTTCATTTGGATTCAGCTTCCCTGCAAACTAGGCAGGTCATGTTACATGTTGTACATTTTGGGGAAAAAATATATGATGATTTCCCACATAAAAATTTTTACTGTTAAAATGGAAATTTTTCTGTAGAAAATTTTGATTTGAGGAACAATTCAATACAGAAAACGCTTTCATAGGAAATGTTTTATTTGCTGCTGAGCAGCGCTTACATTGCATCAAGGGCTTTTCTGCTTCTCAGACTGTTATTGGTGAACAGGCTGGGAGGGCACCATCAGTGGGAAGGAGGTACAGCTGGCACAGCTGACTTCAACTGGTTAAAGGGATATGTCATAACATATGGCATCATGCTTAGTAATAAGAAAGAGGAAAAGGTAATGGTTGGGGTTATGGCATTTTTCTTCCCAGGTCAACACTACATGTGATGGAACCCTGCTTTCCTGGGATGGCTGAATAGCTGCCTGCCAGTGGGAAATGGTGAATTAATTCCTTGTTTTGTGTTGCTTGCATTCACAGCTTTTGTTTTACCTATCTAAACCATCATTATCTCAATTCCCAAATTTGCTCCCTTTTACCCTTCCAATGGACTTCCCCATCCCACTAGAGAGGAGAGAGGGAGTTGCTGTGGTGCTTAGTTTTTGTCCAGGCTTAAAAAAACTCTTGATTCAAAATATTTGAATTATTCCTCAGATTTTTTAAAAATCATTTTTCATTAAAAGAATATAAATTTTAATCAAAGTTTTCCAGATTCTGACAAAATATTGCTTCCTAGAACCATGAAAACATCAAACCTTAACCAGATATTTGACCAAAAGTTTTTATACTTTATGCCCCATTTAGGAGCTAGAAGATACTTAAGTGCCAGTTAGTTTTATTCTTGAGACATCTGAAAGACTTAACAGGGAAAACACAACTGGAATAAAAAAAAGAAAAATCCTACCAGAAAAGGTGGAAGAGAGGAGGCAAAGCAATCACCTCTGGTATAAAGTTGTCTTCTAGAACCTAGTTAGGGATATTGTCTATGTAGAAAAGGAAATGATACTCTCCAGCTATTCAAACACAATCTCTGTGTAGGAGCTGTATCATATTCCAGGCTGTGGAAATCAAATCCTAATTGTGTGAGGAAGTGAGTCACACATTCCGGGGATGATATGAAAGAATTGTCCAGGGATATGGAGACTCCAGCTTCTCCCAACAGGACACTTTGACAACTCTTATCATCTTGTACTTCTCTTATCTCTCCTTGATGCTTCTAATTTTTTTCATCTATATCTATCTATATCTAATCTATATCTATATCTATATCTATATCATATATATCTACATTTATCTCTATCTCTATCTCTATCTCTATCTCTATGTCTGTCTCCATCTCTATCTCTATATCATTATCTATATAATATATATAATCTTTATCAAGTTGCCAAACTATTTCTCCTCCCTTCCTCGCCCATAATCGCCCATTCAATGAAAATATTTTTTATTTTATGTAATGTGATGCCCAACTGAGTAAGAAAACAGAACTTTCAAAAGCCAACCTGTTAGAGTGAGAAAAAGGAACATAACCCACAAGAGGTTTATTTCTGAAAAGGGCTTTTAAGGTAAGAGAAAAGCATATGGAAATTTATACTACGTTGAATCAATATAACATAGCAATTTCTGAGAAAGTTATGACCTTAGAACACCACAAATCTTCACAACATTACAATACAGGTTAGCCTGAAGAATACCTTGTCACAGAGCTCTCACCAGAGGTTTTATTCAATTATTTTCTCGTTATGTGTTAAGGGAAGTTCAGGAGCTTTACAGGTTCCGTACATCACTCTTCAACATGAAGTACATTTGAATTACTTTCAATAATTTAAGATGGGATCAGTCTTTTTTGGTAAGGAGATAAAACTCTTGATAATCCTTGTTAACTATTTCCGACAGATGGCTGATATATTACCTACTGTAAACATAACTTCTGCCACCTTTCCTTTACTTCCCAGCATAAAAAGATATTTTAATTGGCATTTTTCTTTCTCTTCAACACTAAAAATTCAGGTCCTCACCCCAGGTCTTGGCATTCTTTAATCTGGTTTCAATACCAGTACATAATCTTCTTACGCAAAGAAACCTACAACAATTTATAAGTATTTCCTGATTATTTACTGCTTACACCTCATCATTCAAAGTGCACAGTGGAAACCTGATTGTCCTGGTGTGTGTGTATATATATGTGAAGCAGGTGTGGATTCAGAATCATTGTGGGGCAGAACAACCCTTCTCTGAACGGCTGAGGAGAAAACAGTCTTATTCACTGTGTCCTGCATCTGGGGTCACGTATTTTCTGATGGCCTAAATCCCCTAAGAGAGTGAGTTTTCTTCACACACAAAGCAGAGAACACAGGAAAAGCCTTCTATTAAAAGATTAATACTCCTCAGAAGTAATAATAGCAAATAATTTCCCTTGAGCAATAAATAGGTTCTTTGATTAGTATAATTCTCAAATTATTAAGACAGTATGTTCAGACCTTTCCAAAATACACAATCTTTCAACAGTTTCTCCCAATCCTGCTTTCTCTAAGCTATATAAATTTTTCCTTTTTGCACTTTGCACAGGTAGCTAATACTAGCAGATGACAGATCAGCAGTCTCTGAAAGGCAGAAGACCTCTGTCTGGGCACACAGAGGGTCACATCCTGGTGTCTACAGTCTTGAATTCACTTGCATGAAGACCAAGCTGCAGGGGCTCTCACTAGCCTGAGCAACAGGCATTATTTTACAGCCTGTCTTCAGGGGCTATCAGCAAGATTTTTAAAAGCATTTCAAGTCATGGCTTTATGTTTTCTCTGCTGAAAGTTACAACCAGTCAAAACACCTTTGATGGAACAGTTTTACATCAGAAGAAGTTTCATCAACTTGACTTTTTTTCCCCAAGTGGAACATGTCAATTTCAATTAAGCTTTATATGTGGATATGTCAAAATGAATCATTTCAAGTTTTGTATTTGATTTTGATGAAATAAAATGTTTTGGTTTGTCTGTTATTTTGTGGGTACAATAAAAGACAGAACTGGAAAGATCTAATCTCTTAAACATGTTCAGCTACATCAAGGCCTCTTTCTAAAATGCCACACTCGGAAAATTCTTTCCTTTCAACTGTGAACAGTGGTAAGGTCTCTCTGAATAAGACTTATTTCCCATACTTGCACCATTTTACTGATATATTATCAGAACAGTACTTCCCAGTTTAGCTAATCAGTTGATCACACATTTCTGTATCAAATTAGTGTTGCCTTTATTATTGACTACCTTAGTAATTTTATTAATACCTTTCCCATACCAAATCGTGTTACCATCTTGCAAGAAGGCTTTGCCTGGCTTTAACTAACTTTGTTCCTGATGAATGTATCAAATGTCTGAGTCTTCTAGTAATCTCCAGGGTATTTTTCAGATGTTTATGAATAGTTTGATAATTTGGTTCAAGTTACACTGATCTGGTTCCTGCTTAGGTCTTCATTTTAAGAATATTCTTTCTTTATTCAGTGTTCTTTGGTCTTCTGTGGAGGGGAGGGGAAGGGAAATTTTTAATGATTTCTATTTTAAAATGAAGTTTTGCTCTTTGTCTTCCAAATTTTTCTTTCTTATCCTTTTAACAGTTCAGGGTAGAGAGTTCTTTTGAAAATGAGTAAGAATCAACCAACCCACCTTGAATTCTTTTTTTTTTTTAATGTCAGGTTATGGCCAATTAATAATGAAACCAGAGAGAAGAAATAGAGAATAGTAAGAAGAATTTATAATGGTTTTTTTCATGTTTAAGAAAATATCTGAAAATAGAAATCAGGGCATCCTTTATAATTTTTTTTTTTTTTTACTTTGGCTATTGTCATGTTTCCATATTAATAAATCCATTTCGTTTTGCTGCACCAATTTCCAGATTTTTGTTCCAGATCAGGTTGCTGTAACATGAAATGGGGAACATTTTCCATTATCTTGTACATAAAAGAACTATTTTTGTGTTAAATACATACACATAACATGGCCATAAAAATAAAGTATAGAAGAACTAAATATGTTAAGTTAGATATGAAAGACTCCAGTATAACTGTATTTTTTTTTCACCCAGATTCTCTCCTTGAAAATGTGCCCCAGACATAAAAAGCCATTCTTCCCAACAAAGACATTGAAAAGCATCTCTGATAAAGTTCAAATTATAGAATAATGAGTGCAAGATCTACTCCATGTATTGTATACTAATTTTGGCAGTGCCATTAGGAAAAGAAAATAACAAGAGACACCCATTAAAGACGAGCTCAGAGGGTCTGATTTTCAAAGCACTGAAGCAAAAGGCCACTTGCAAAAATATATGCCCAATTGCATGCTTAATCTGCATGCACAATTACTGTGACTTCATGTGATTCTCAGGTATTGAAACTCAACTGACTATTTCCATGCACACAACCTGATTTGCATTTGCAATCACAGTAAATGTGCATTCAGATTAAATGTGTAATTATGCATGCAATTTTGCACATGGCCCTGAGCTTCTAATATTTGGAAAAATCAAACCCTGAAGGCTGCACTCCTCTCTCAAATACACAGAACTCCCACTGCCCCATTAAAAGGGTAACCAAGAGCAGAATATGTTTTCACAGCACCCATCTATTATAAATAAATTTTTCTTGTACTGAAAATCTAGCCCAAACCCAGAAGCCACTTAACAATTAAATCCTTTGACTGCATCATTTATCCAGCCTGGACTCAAATAAGCAAGGTATTTATCTACTCCTTTACAAATTGGAATGCCAAGATGAACACAACTAATGCTGAAAACTCTGCACCACAATACAGTGAACAATGAAATACTCTTATACTCAAAGGGTCCTTTCTTGGTCTGTGCTTCATATCTACAGTAGGAACAAAAGGAGGAGTATAATGAGAACCTGAGCAAGGAAATTAGAAGATAAGGACAGACATCTAAATGACAGGAAATGAGAAGAAAAGTCTCCAGAGCAGGTCTGGAATTCTATAGTCAGGACTCAGCTGAACAGATTAAAAAGACCTAAACCATCAAAGATTGCTAAACTCAGTGGGGCTTAACTATATGTGATAATAGTTTTAACATAGGAGACACTTACAAAGTGCTTTCCAACTGCAGGCCTCAGAATACTTTACATGAATGGTTATTATTGCTACCATTCTACAGAAAGAAGACCCAAGCTTCTGAAAGGTTCTGTCTCATGCTAACAACCAGTCAGAACCCAAGACGCAGAATTTAGGTTCCTTACTATTTCTACAGCTTACCTGGGAATCCTAAAAGAAGAAATTAAAAAGAGAGCATAGTCCTTTTTACACAAGCATTAGACTACAGCAAAACAGTGAGTTTCTCCGCAAGGGAAATTTGTGTGGTCACAGGACAGATGAAAGAAACTTTTGAGGAATTCAGAGATAGCACTAGTCTACAATCATTCAGCTTTTAGAAGCTGTAAAGAAGTAGCTTCAAATTGTCATTCCTCTGAATAATTTTTTTGGTGTATGTACAAGTATATATCTATTATCAGTATTAGTGTAAATACAGCCAGTATAGAATTTCCTCGTGCAATTTAGATGATCAGCTTTAACAACAGACATATAAATAGAATTACTCCTTCTTTTGAAAGAAATGTTTCATAAATCCTAGTATTCTATAATAAAGATCTTTGCCATTAAACTAGTCTTTATTTGAATTAGCTATAAATACTACTAGATAGTGGTGCAGAGTATCTATTTACGGAAGTGCATTTTGCTTAGTTCTAGCTATAAAGAATCACAACCCACCTTGTTTTCTTAATGTGAATTTTGAATGACTTATATTGCTGTGAACTTAAGTTGTTACCCACCCTCATGGTGTCCTGTGCAATGGGAAGGGAGCAAAGTCCAGGTGAACACTTCAAACAAAGAGGCATAATGGCCATTTTGCATCTGCTCTATCTGCTTTCTAGAAGCAGTCCTTACCTATCATGTAAAAAGGCCTTCAGGAACAACATGGCTATGCCATGTGTAGAGAAGTGGTATTTGAGCATTCATATTCCTTCACGCTCCATAATCATTACAAGAGTAATATCATCTCTTCCCCAGCACCTTCATCTGCAGAAACCCTTGGGAAGACAGAAATTCTTAAGATAACAAAAGGAACCAGTGGTTTTTTTGAGCTTCATAATGACAGAAGATGAGAAAGCAGAGAGACGGCTAGACCAGGACACCTATAGATATAGCTGCTGTTTCCTTCAGAGTCCAGTGAACAACTAAATTCATTTTGTGTCTTCTGTAACATCTCCAGCTCACATTCTTTGGTCAGTAATGTGCAGGGATGCTCTTAACCCTCTGTCTCCTTCTATAGAATTAACTGTGTCTTAGAACACATGACTCTTCCTAACTATAACAATAGCAGAACTTGCAGCCAGGAGTGGTCCTGTACCAGTAGGGGCAGAAAGAAAATTTTAAAATCTCTTGCTTCAGTGAGGGGAGGCCCATGGGCATAGGCTTGCCATATCTTTCATTCTAAGAATCCAGATCCTAAGTCCCAAACCCCTTTGACAAACGTTTATAGGGACAGAGATGTGTACAGCATCAAATCAATACATAAAAACATTTCTGAAAACAAGGGTCACCCGTTGGTTGCACACTTAAGCTGTATTTAATACCAACAGGAGTTCCTACAATACAGATACAATGCTGACAGTAACGATTAGCTTTTCAGTAGTTTTCAAAGGTATTTTCAGCAATCTAAAACAGTGTCTTCTGGGGAGTGGGGGCATTTGCATTATTTCTGTAGTTTTGACCCTCCAGCAGAACATGAAAACCGTCATAGCTCTTAGATTAAAATTCTGGTGCAGTTCAAAGGTCAAGTTCTTATTCAACAAAATTTTCATGCACTTCTTTTTGTGGCCTCATTTGGAGGTATGACAGCAAACACCTGCAGCTAGTTATGTCCACAGAAATGTCAGAATCAGCTCTCTTTGTTGCTAATGTACTTTATTTGGATAGAAATTGCCTCAACAAGGCAAGTATGATTACATCTTTCCCTGATCCTGCTTCTACTGGACATGTTTCTTCCAGAAGATGCCATTAGAAAAAAACACTGGTATCACTCATGTTAACAGTCCTGTTGTTCTGCTCTGTGATAGATGAATATATTTCAGAATGGCAACTTGTGAATTAACATCTGTAGCAGTGCTGAGATGTGATGAGGTCTACATAATGAAAGTGTTCCTTTCCATGCTCTGTTACACTGAACACCACACAGAAAAAAAGTATAAAATATACATGAAAATGCAGTACTCACTTTACACACGCTCATATTTTTTAGATTGATGAACAGACTTATCTACTGCATGGAAAAAAAATGCACCTGGGAATAAGAAGGGTTTTCACAGAGAAAGATCTACTGCATTTTTGAGAACCTTTGTTAAAAGGTTCTTTTTGTTCCCAGTGTGAATTTTCTTAACCCTTGCTTTTGTGGGAGCAAGTCAGGCCGTGAATAGCATTTAAATATAATTTTTCACATAATACCTAGCCTACTTTCAAAACTCAAGTAGCAATTTAGTTACCTGGATTTTATTATATATTTCTACTTCAAATCTCACCTGTGCTTCGAACATATTTTGTCTTTCATTTCAATCCAGTTTCTACGACTCAAAAGCCCATGATAGACTAGAATATGGTAATAGGGGCAATTATGTCATTGAGTATGCAGTACTACTTTCAGGTTAAGGTTGCACACCTGGGTGTCATTATTCTCTCCCATATCAATTTATTATTTAAGGACTTACTCTTTGAAAGCTCTTAGTGTGCTCTGGCAATTAGAGTTGCAGGGTTTCTGTCTGCAGTAGCTGTATTTATTTTTCTCTCCTAGCTTTTTGTGATAGAATAATTAAATCTGCTTATAATTCAGTAATGGCTGACTCCTCTGAAACTGCCAGTATTGCCCAGCCGCTCTTCAATCATCTGCATGAAAAAAAAAGATCGGTGGGGTCTGTATTACACATATACACACACACAGAACTAGGAAATAGAATTGTGGTAAAAATACATCCAAATATTTCAGGTTTATTCATAGTGGTAGACCAGATTGATTTTTGCACTTGAATTACAATAGTTGGGAACATTACATAGTAGTTTACCAAGGAAGCAAAATTCCCCAATTTAAAAATATGAACAAAATCTATTTTACTATGCTAATATTAAATATGTGTTATTTATGTTATGGCATTTAAATTACATTGTTATTCAAGCTAGGCCTGTGCATCACAACTCACTGGAAAGTTTTGGAGACAATCAGCTCTGGAAGTTTCTTTATTCAATGCAATGGGCACTAATAACATTATATGCCTTCTTAAAGCCACAAAAAGCAGAGTAATTTTCCTGTTTTATCAATATTACTTTTATACTTGTTAGGATAAACCAAGCCTCTCTTTGATTGACGGAAGGGCCCCTTAATAAAGACAGCAAGAAAAAGAGAAAAAATCCACAGAGATGTACAAACTTATATGAAGATGCATGCATGTCTATGCATGCATGTATGCAGCAGCACACCTTTATGAGTACTTGCATCTTAATACTCAAAAATGTTGCTAGATAGTTGATATTTAGGGGAACACAGGACACATTCAGAGAAATATGTCTGAGCTTGCTGTAAAGCAATGTAAATTAGTGTCCGAAAAGGAGCTAACATTTTCCTAGTCTGTACAAGGACTAGCAAAACTTTCTGAATTGTAACAGGTGAAGAATCACAGATACTTTCTCTATCCTAACATTCATTGTATGTACATGATACAAAGTGTATCACTTGTTCCTTCTCTTAGGTGTTTACCTCACCATAACATAAATCCACTTATTCATGTGTGATTTTCATTACCTTGCATATCGAGCCTCAGAAACAAAAGTTCAGTAAATTTATTTCTAGCCCTGTAAAGTTGCTCGGCTAGGGTCATGTCTATTTAACTGCAAACATGCTTGTCTTTTTCCTTTACTACTTTGGATTTTATGTGCTTGTGTTAAAAAAATCAATGTAAATAGTGTGTAAAGATTTAAAGAAAAGAAGGATAAAGTCAAAGACAGAGCAGGTGTGGAACATCCTGTCAGACTCTCTTCACTCAAAAAAGTAAAACCAGAAATTTGAAAGTATTTGATATTTACCCTTGCAAATACTCTCTTACCCTTGAATATTCCCAAATCCCCTTTTCACATGATCTTGAACTCCAAAAGTAGGAGAGATGGAAAGAAAGAAAGAAGACAAAGCCAAATGCATAATTTCTACAACCAGTAAGTTTCCTTAGATAGCAATGCAAATCACAAATATAAAAATGAGTCCTTGTAGAAAATTCACAAAAAGTAGGCAAACACTGGAGCGTATAATTCAAGGTCATTTAGAATAAATAACACATAGGTTGGAACGTAAAAAGTATATTGTTATGGATTTTACACATCTATAAGTTATAAAATATAACCTGATTATTATAACCACACAGCAAAATATCATGCAATTATAGGAAAGGGTAAAATGGTTTTGTGAAGTGTCTAAACTTGGTGCAATGTCTAAACTTGGAAATGGTAAGTGTAGCAAGCTTCACATAACAGAAGATCTTAAAACCCATAAGTTTTAGTACATCAAGTCCTTCTGTTACAGGTCACACTCACCACAGGTTTAATAGTACCATTCACCCTAACAGTAACACGTCTTCACTGGTGCTGCTGGCCAAGGCCGCGATGATTTATTACACGTGTATTCTGTCATGCCTGAATGACATCTGTCTATTTCCATTTCAGGGCACCTGTCACTGTGGTATCTGAGCAAAAGCATGACATGCAGTAATGTGCACAGATCAGTTACGTGATAATTTCCTTTACGCATTACAGCCATTTTGAGTCTTTTTATACTCTCTTCAGAAAGGGCAGCACTGAAACTAATAGTCTTAAACTTTGTTCTGGGTATTAGGTGGCTAACTGACACTTAGAATTGGAGTCTCAACAGTTTTATTTGAACAACCGACCAGACCACAACAGCATAAAGTGATTAACATCAGTGAAAGTGAGTGCTGAAATTAAGCAACAAGTGACCCAAACCTTCAAAGAAAATTAGAGGAAAATCTTATTGAAAGTCAATATTTGGAACCTCCGTTCCCCAGTTTCTCATGTATTGATTTGTGCCAACATAAATATTAAATTAAAAATGTCTCCAGCATAAGCAAAGTCTTCTATCTAGGAGACTTTTGATGGTAAACAAGTAGCTGTTCTTCACCAAGCTTTCACAGTACAAAAAAAAGCTGGACTTTTTATTTCTATTTGACTCCTCTTTCATGAATAGTTGCATAACTCTGAGTGCCACATTAAAATATCTATCCAGAAAAGACGAGGGCAGATTGGATGTTTCCTCAAGCCCTTAGCATTCAGAAGACTTTGAATTTCCTAATTTTAACCATTTATTAAAGTGGTTTTGTAATCACTAGGTATATAGAGACACAACATTGAGTAATCTGTTCACCAAAGCAAAAGACTAAATAGGAAGATGAAAGAACCCAGTACTTATCTACTCATTCCTCAAGTCATGCTGGGAGTTAAAAGGCAAAGGGATGCATTTCATGACTGGAACAGTATCTACCCTTCCGTCACATTTTGTCAAATTACTTGTATATCATATTGACATGGGGACACATGATGAACCTCTATATATTTCAAATTTTGCTTTGTTTTGGTTTTGCTACACTTTAAAAATATTTATCTTCCCACAGTGGTGATGACCAGACTTATACTGAATGCAAACAACTAAAAGGTGAATAAAAAATTACTGCACTTCCATCTGAAATTAGAGAAACAGAGATTTGTGGAATTGGCAGCATAAGAGAAATGCCTTGTCCCTAAGGAAATCCAGTGTGTGAGGCAGAATCAAAGCAGGAGTTTTATCACGGTCGGTCAAGATTTCCAAGAACAAAAACTGTAAAAATAATATCCCAAAACTAAAAAGAGAAACAGTATTACTAAGCCACATTAATGTTTTTTAGATTTTTTGCTTTATAAAATGACAATTTGAAAGATTATTGCTTGTCAAATTGGCTACTCCATGTAATCATTCCTTACACTGTCAGCTGTAATTGAACAGAAAATAGGAAAGAGGACTTGTAATTTCTGAATAGAATTTGGTAAAAAATGTTCTCTAGTTTATAAACCTACTTAAAAAAGGAGTGCAAATAAGGTGTAGAACCCAAAAATCTGTAGAACTTTGTTTCTTTGCATGTGGTTACAACTAAGCAGTTACCATTAAAGGTATTTTAAAGCCTGCATTCCTGGAATAAATGCAGAGTTGAAGTTCTCCTTGTATGAGGATATTTCTAAGGCTGTACTCCAGGAGGTAGTCAGCTTGTAAGATAAAGACTACAACATCACATCAGATATTTGAGAAACTTTTTCTTTCTGCAAATACTTCTTTGGGCAGATTAAAATCCAGCTGTTGAATACAGTCTGCAGCAAGAACATATCTTTTCAAGAGAACACAGATAAGAAATTATCTTTACACCTTGATAAATGTAATAAAGATTTAATATCCTTGTTAAGAATGCCTTGCATTTAATTATTTTTGAAGTGTTTATGTTATAGCAATTGCTCTTGAACACCTGGTTCATTTTTGCTATGTGTAAATACTTAGCCCAAAATTTCTTAAACTTCGAATTAATTAATTTCCAAGAGAAAGGCTGATTTTATATCCAAAATAATTAGTAGAGCAGTATAAGATGACAGTCACTCAAATGAGCTACTAAATATAAAGGTCTTGATTCTCTCCACACTGCTCCCCCAGAAGTGACTTCAGTGGCTCCTAGACTTTCTACAGCACTGGTCCCATCAAGCTAGCAAGATGCCAGAAAAGTAGTTTGGAACCAAGTTCTTAGAACACTGCTAACCTTCAGATACATCCTTCCTCTTCCATTAAGTGATGAAGGATCAACTTTAGAGGAACTACAAACATTTTTGACTATTGGATATCCAGACGCTTATAGAAAGAAACAAATCCTGATAGATTTTCAAGAGGCAGGACACTTATTATAGAGAGTCAGCCATCTGCATTTACACTGTTCTTTTTAACACAAAAGCCCTTGGAGCATCCATAGGGGCTGGATAAAATGGCAATGTTATGGGTAGAATAGGTCCCACTAGGTCAAGATGAGAAAATACATCCTTAATTAATTAAATCAACTTATTCAAACTGTTTTCAGCAGAATCACAGAACTGAAAAACTTTTGTTTGCACATAATCCAATTCAATTTCTCCTTTAAATCAGTCTCATAAACACTTCACAGTTCTGTGAATACTCCCACTTGATATAAACATTGTACTTAGAGATTTAAGTCAGTAATGAAAATAAAAAGCACTTTAATAAAACTGGAAAAAAAATTTCATATGTGCAGCAAAATCCACAGATTATGTAAAGAATCTCAATTTTCATTTTAGACTAAATACATATGAAAAGTAAAAAGCAAGAATTTTGTGGGTTGGTATTCTCCAAGTACCTTCTACACTTTGAGTTTCTCTCTTACGCATACTGAGACACTCCACTGTGTCATTCAGCTAAACAAGTTTCATGACCTTAAGTTTCCTGTCAGTTCTCATACATCTTCAATCTCAGAGTCAATCTTAATGTGCTTTTAATATGTTTTTCCCCAGAATAAGGTCTTTCAAAAATCCTACTCTGACATTTAAAAATCAGTTTTGCGTATAGAC
The DNA here is from genome assembly GCA_013397175.1 of Platysteira castanea. Taxonomy (NCBI): domain Eukaryota; kingdom Metazoa; phylum Chordata; class Aves; order Passeriformes; genus Platysteira; species Platysteira castanea. The sequence goes on from VYXC01003909.1 coordinate 32,049, forward strand.
AATACTAACATCTGAAGAGATTAGATCAGTATTTATTTTGAATTTGCACATTTGTTCAAACATTTTAAACATGTTTCTCTGGATTTATGGGGTTTTGTTTGGTTGGTTTTTTTGGTTGATTGGTTTGGGGTTTATTTGTGCATGCATGTGTTCTTGGTTAAATTATTTTGGTTCTTTTTGTTTAAATTGCCACTGCCAGATTGTATACTTGGAAGTGTAATTTTCTGGATATGTAGCTTCTAAGTAATTGCTGTGTCTAAACTGATAGAACCTTTGTCCTAAGTGTCAAATAGAGGAAACAGTTCCACAAAGCTGAACATATTTTAAATAATTACCACATTTATTTCTATGTATCCACAACCTAATTCTCATACTGTATTACTGGTAATCTAAAAGTCCTTATTTACCATTCATTATGTCTTTCCTCTTCCTAAAGCATTCCTGATGTTTCTTTCCTGTTTATGAGCTAAGTCTTTTTATGGCACCACTTACCTAACACTGATACTGGTTATTTCAAATCTCCTTATTTCAAATGGAAAAGTACTACAATGACTGAAAATTGTTTATGCAAAACAAGAAAAATTTCAGAGTTGATGACAAAATCAGTACGTTCAAGAAGGAATCATTAAAACTCCTTGTTAGAACACATCAGCAACAGAAGTATCCATGGTTCAGGGTCAAGATATCTCCTAAGCTCATAACTTTCATCCGCACAAAAATTTCAGGAAAAAAGATAATGTCAGAAAATAGTATTTTTCCACCTGAAGGTGCAGGCAGTGTAAGAGTTAGGCAGACAGACAGAGAAAATAAACCTTTTTTTAAGCATCTCTTTCCTCTCTTTGCTCCAGCTTATATTTAGTGTTTTACTTAATTTATAACCCAAGTCCAGTGCTGGACAAAGAAATTAAGAAGGCAAGTAGTAGGGCTCAAAACTAGTGAATTTTGCATATTTTCATGCCAACAGCATCACTTTGGAATAATGGGATTGTTCTTGAAAACTTCAAGTTTTCCACTAAAAAAGAACTAAGATTAGATTTTTTAATGCTGCAGATATGGAAAAATACTCTGCATGGGTTGCTTGAAACAGAAGTGACTGTAAATGGAATGAAGAAGTTCTCAGATGTCTCTCCACAGTGAAGTCCTGATCAGTAAGAGGCAGGAATATGGCCTTTTCATGACTAATTCCTCTATGTGACTGCTTACCAATGCCTTTTTAATCTTGAATTAATAGTATTTTGTTCCTTCTCTGAAACCTACCAAAAAAAAAAAAAAA
>VYXC01003909.1:33341-59824 GCA_013397175.1 Platysteira castanea
AAGCCCAAGGGAGTTCACTTGAGAGATATTTTTACAACATAAGATTTTTGTTGCTTTTGAGGTTTCAGAAATCGTCCCAAGTACAATGAAGCATATTTAAATAGTATGTGATTCAATAAATATTAGCACTCAATCTGGGCAGTAATTCTGATTTTCAAATACACATTTTATACAAAGTTCAATGTTTATTTTAGTTTTTAAAAGGAAAGGTAAGGAAAGCATTAGTCCAGCATAATGTAATATAAATAACTTCTCTGCCTTGAGACAAACAAACAAGCAGGGCAACAGCATATATTGCCACTCACAGGAAGTTAGGCCATTTTGGTGTATAAACATGAAGTTTAAGATCACATACAGCATCTTAATTATTTCTATTAACTCATTTCTGAAAAGGTCTTACATAATGACAATAAATAAATACTCCTTTATGGGAAAAAATTCTTTTGAAAAGAAAATTGAGTCTATAATGAAAATCAAATAATTAATTCAAACCATTGGACATTGTGTAATGTAACTTTTTTTCTTAAAAACCTAGTGATACAGACAACCTAGTTCCTAGCCAGTGGCATTATCCATGGTCACAATTTGATTGAGAATAAATGGTTCAAGAAAAAGATTTTCAAGAAAGACTTATCTTCTCTTGATTTTAGTAAAGCCTTACAACAGAGATTGAAACTCCCAGCTTGACATGAGACTTCATAAAACAAATGCTTTAACTTACAGTAGCAGTTCCCACATTTTATATATCTTCCTGTCCTTTCTCTCTATGCATAATCCTAAACTTCCTTCTTGCCAGTTCTTCATGCCTCTTTGCCATCTCATGTAATTCCAGGTCCTGCCTCGTCCATTTCACCCCCTAGTCTAGTTTTGCTCTTTTGGGTTTGTTTCTTACCCCTCTCTCTCTCTCCCTCTTTCCCCCTCTCACCCTGACACTCTCTGTCTCTCTCTCCCCCCTGCTGTTAATCACTTCTTTCCCTTCAACTATCTCTCTCATCCAAACACTCTTTTCAGGCCATGGAAGAGATACTCTTTTCTGTGGAAGTGCCCCTGGGGGGGATGAGCCTTGGGAGTGGAAGCATGGTCGGGTTACACGGGACTTCCAAGCTCCCTGATGCTATTGTACCTAAATCCTGTTCCTCACTGGTCTTTTCAAATGTAACTCAGCCCAGTGAATCCTGTACTTAAGGGGGTGTTCACATGATTTTGGGCAGTTGTTGCAGTCAGTCTGTGACAGTCCCAGCCATGAGGCTGTGAGAAAATAAAGAGCATCCATGAACATCTATCAAGATTATTGTTCCTGATTCTTTCCACGGGCCAAAGCTGTTTTTCAGGGAAGGTTGCAGGCTAACTCCAGTGCAACACTTTTCTTTCACGCTACCTTAAATACCAGTATGGGAGCAATGAAGTTTAAGAAAAATAACCCCTCTGATAAGTTTTTGTGCCTGGCAACAAAGCAGCCCAGAGCAGTAACCGCAGAGAAAATCTTATTTTGAATCTCAAGCCCCAAGCAGAGGCCGTCAATGGTGCTCACAGCACCAGATGCTATGGAAGAGCTCTGAGTATCAAGAGCAGGGTCTTTTTGTAGCCAGAGTCTCTAGAGAATTTAGCTGGCAAATATTAACGTAACTCTATAAAGCACATGAAACTACAATGTGTCTTTTTTCTCAATGTAGGCAACTTTCCATAAGAACAGCTAAAGAACATACCTGAAACAAAACAACTCCACAAATATTCATGTGCTGCATGAGCAGACTACTGTGAGTATAGACAGGCTGTTCTCACCAAAGTGGTTGATGAAAATACTGTAATAATGTATTTCAATTTAACTTTGGCTGATTCTCAGAAATAACTGGAAGATGTTAGCTGAAGAAGTGTCCAAAAAAATTTTTTTTTTATTTAAATCTGCTTTAGGAAGACACTTAGAATCAAACATTTTAGTTGGACCAGGCAAAACTGTCAAATTGACAAGCAACTGAAAGAAGACTGTACAATGAAAAATCAGCGTGGAATCTCAGCTGTTGCCATCTCTGCTTATATTGCCTGTAATCTTAATTACTACTCAGAACCAGCATGTTGTTTTCACTCTCTCTGAGATCATGCTCCCACCATTTAACTCCAATGCCTTAGTTTATGTGACCTATTTGTCAGTAGTACAAATGAGCCATCTAACAAATCATTCAAATTGTACCAAACAAAATTACTATGAGTTTGAGGGTGATCTTTGGCTTCATCTTATTCAAATGCTAGACTGTCGTGCAATACATTTTATTAAGAGGTTACCATATGTAAAACCCCATAGTTATCAAGACTCCTAAACGAATGATCACATTTAAACTTATTTGCCTCAACAGGGCTCCAGTTGCTGGCATAATTAAGATCTAACTAACAGCTCTCCAGACTTGCATGACAAACACCAGTGGACAGCAACAGATTAATGATTTAAAGGCAGGCTGTTAGCCTCCTCTCTCCAGCAAGCATGGGGAAAAAAATATGTGACCCCTAGAGAAGAAATCCTACTTGCAGAGTAGGAGGTGGGAGGATGCAAGTGTAGTGATAGTAAGTAAATAATAGTAAAAAAAACCAAGAAAGTAAATTTATACATTAGTTAAGGAAAAAAACCCAACCAAAGACCGTTCTGTCATATATGCCTGTTACTAAACATGATGAGCTTAATGAAGCTTTAAATGGAAATAAGAAATAAAAACAGTCAACACCTTAAACATCAGCACCAGAGTGGAGGATCCTCAACAAGAGAGTGGAGAAAAAAAGCAGAATGTCTTTTATTCTCTATTTATTTTGTTAACCACCAAAAAAATTTTATGTGAGAAAGGATGATGGAAAAAAAAACCCCTATCCTAACAGATCACATGGCTGGTTGTACTAGATGGACTCATTTATCTCCATTGAAGGAGGACGAGACCTTTATAATTCACTTGTGGCTCCATTGCTTGTGAATTATGAGTCTTGCCCCCTTACTAGTAGGCACCAATCTGTTATCCCAGCAGACTGCTATTGTTGTTATGCACTTTTTTTTCCTGCTTTACTGATAGGTGCCAGAAGATCTTGGTTTTTTTCTTATCTGTACCTCACAAACATAATGAAATGTACTTTCCTCTGACATAAAACAAGGCTAGATGGTTATACAAGGTATATCCAGCTGAAATCCTTTGAGTATCCTCTGTATCTCTTTACAGAGAATTCCTTTGGAATTCAAGTACTAAATCATTTCTTAGAGCTGCAATATCTCTCAATCCTAAAAGATAATAGTTTAATCCATGAAAAATGACAAAAACATATATTAATGAGTGTGAAATCAAAAACTTAACTATACCTGCTACCTAAGTGTTTATACAGGCTTAGAAATAATCCCATGAAGATGAATATACAAATATTTATTGACAAAAAGGTACTAATGAGTGTGCCAGATGACTGTCAGCCATGCAGAAGCAGAGGGCTCCTGTACTGCCTTCATGCCATAGCTATTGGTGTCACCTAGTGCATGAAATTATCATTCCCAACAAGAGATACGCCCTGAGATGCTGGCTCCGTTGAAAGCCTGGAAGTCATTTAAAGTTGATTATGAAGTACACATGATAAATCTTGATGCATAAAGTTGTTATTAAAAATAGTAGCTGGGTTGATACATTTAAACTTAAAAGTTTACACTTGTGTGTTTTTGGATTTCATATTTATTTGGTGATATTTAATCTGCTAGTGGAACTGCTGTAGAAATTTTAAAAGGCACCACAATCATAATCCAGTATTTGTAATGAACGTATGAAAAACAAGGATTTCCTTTCACATATCATTTGTGGAAGAGATGAGTTTGTGGCAGATACCTCAATGCAACTACAGTTTCAGACACATCATATTTTCTTTCAATTATATCAGGTACTTAAAAACATGGAGTTGTTGTTGTCAGAAATAAGTAAAAAAACCTCCAAACATACCATTTCATTTTCTTTTCATGTCAGAGTTGTTTTCCACTGTGTTGTTTAGCATAAGAGAAGAAAAAGCATCCAAAGTAAATGTGATGTTAACAACTAAGATAATATGAAATGGCTTTGAAACTAATTATTCCTTTCTGGTAAATGAAATCCTCTAGCACATCAGTGAATAAAGTTCAGCATGGCTTGCTCAGTTTTTTGCTAATCATTTAGTAATAGCTCAGGGCAAAATGCCTTGGAAAAATTCTTAGTTCTGTAAAACGAGGAATTGAACACTAAGCTAGTAAAGAGAGAGAGACACAAAGGAAAAGTGCAGGCTCCTATTATTATTACATTGGACAGGGACAGTAAATAATTGGCAGTTGTCGCCTAGCAGTTTCTTCGTTATTCATGGACTTATATTTAGTCCTTTATATCAGTGCCATCTAATCTTGTTGCATCACTTGTTGCACGCCTCAACTCAAACATTAATATGTCTGCTACTGACATGTGATACACACTGGCTTTTCAGAGATATCACAGGCTGCTGATCTGCACCAGTCAAGAGAAATGTAATTGGCACTGGCAGACAGAAATATTACTGCCAGACTGAAGAGGATAAATAATAAATAAAAAGTTTCTTCCAATACTGCACAAAGAAATGCCCATAATAAGAGAAAGATCTCTTCAATCACACCCATTGAGAATCTTTCCCAAATTAAAACAGCAATAGATTAAATGCAAGGGTTCAATTCAATTATACTGAGCACCTGTATGTACTCTTTTGATTTTGCATCGTATAGCTACAGAGCAGCTGTGTAGGTTACTGTGAAGAGAAAGGGAAGACCGCAAGTAAGTAGTTCAGATTTTGCTTCTGTTTCTAGGTTTAAACACCTGTAGAGGAGACTCAACAATTTAACTGAAGATATGGATATTTAGAAACAAAGTAAGGCTAAACGCACTTAAATTGCTGTTTCATATTATCATGGCAGTAAAATGAGGATACAGTGACTGGTCTGCAAAACTCATGAAGGGGAAAATAAAAGTGGGGTTAAAAAAATTAATACCTTGTGTGCCTTAGAAGTTTTCAGAAAGTTTAATTTTCATAAATGTGAAATAAATAAAAGCCAAAGTCAATTTAGTGTCATACCAACTGTACTTCCGTACCACCAGTGGGTATGTAACAGCGTGTAGAGAGCTTAAACATAAACTGTGACCAAGAAAGTGCGTCAGGCTTGCTTCTAGCTTGAGACACTGCTGGTGCATTACTATGAAGAAAGGACAAGATGGGAAAAAAGAAGAGGCACTGATTTATTTGTCACTGATTGGGAAAACCAGAGTGTTAAAGAACTCATCAGCTCAGTGGGACACTCATACCAATCCATCCCTCAGGTGAAGTAGAAGAACAGTTGGATAGAGTGAGATGAAAATGAGCAAGTCCAATGGATTGCGAAGACAGGGGAAAAAAAGTGGAGAAAAGGAAATGGAAGACGGAAGATAAATAAAACCTCTTTCTAGGAAACACAGTAACATATTATCTTTCCTGGATTGCTCCAAATGGAAGGAGTATTTCTGTTCCATTAATTTCTACCTCTACTACAGAAACCAAACTATGACTTTTCTTTCATTTTAGGAAGTGAAATTTCTCCTCCATCTCAGCTGACATTGACAAAATAATACCCCAATAATCCTTAACTGAGAAAACAGTTGCATCTAAAATTGTCCATATTTACTTCAAGTTCAATACAACTGTTTGTTACCTTGTTCTATTCTGTGTTATTAAAACTCAAGGTCAGTGAACAGATAGACAGATACTGTGGGAGAAGAAGCAGGTACAGCTGTGTTACATGGTAGGGGAGCTCTGTGCTTATGATACAACACGCAAAAGGAGGGAAAGAAACCTGATATCATGCCCCAGGTTTGTCTTACTATAAATAAACTTGACTCATTGCCAAAGGTAGTACACAAACAGTTGTGTACAAGGATTAATCACATAGTTTTATAAAAATTGGTAGCTCTTATGTGTCAGTTTTGAAGCCAAGACATGAACATTAAACAAAGACAATTACAGAGACTGAATCTCTAAATAATTTTAGGAACCTATGTCTTTAATATTCTTTTGTGTTTTACTCAGCCTTTCCCTTATTTATTTGTTCTTTGATTAAATAATAGTTTATATTTGCAGAGGTTTGTTGTGGGTGTTTTGCTTTTCTTTGTTTTAAATTATAGCAACTATTCAACTCCCAAACCTAATTTTAAGACTCTAGGGTTTCTTGTGTGATGGTATGCTGTACTGGAAGACTCCATGATAATACCATGTCTTGCTACCTGTAGTCTATGATCTGTAAAGACATGTTGAAATTATAATAAAAGCAGTTACCATGTTAGAATAAAAGTTGGAATTCATGTTTAATAATTTAAAAACAGGAGACTCTGAATTTACATTCCCCTAATAGCTGTAATCATTGCCCATATTACTAAAAGCTTCTCTTTTCACTGGATGAGACAATAGTGCTTTGGGTTCTGCTGCCTCTATGTTGCTATTGGATATGAAAATCAGGAAAACTTTATAAGATCCATCTGTAGACACAGTCATATAATAATCAAAGTATGATAGCCTTCAGTTTCTGATGACATCCTGAGGTAAATACAAATTTAGATATGCATTATTTTATGAAGATTGGGAGTAGATAAACATGAAGTGGTTTTCTTTTGTTGCATAATCAGCAAAAACTGAATACAATAGAGCAGGATGCACAAAAACAAATCCTTCATATACTGTTAAATTCTAATTAATTCCTGTCAGTCACAGTTTTTCATATTTTAGGACACGCAGTAACACATTCTGGGGTGTCTCTTTGCTCATTTGCTCTAACCGTATTAGCAATTTTGAATAATATCAGGAAGCAGAGACGGTTCTGGCATCAAATATTTTTTCTTCAATCCTATGATAATCCTGTGTCTCTTCCTCCAGAACTCAGTTTTTCTGAAGGGCAGAAATGGTTTCCTAATCACAGGTTTCTTCAAAAGAACCAAACCAAAAGGAAACAATGAAAATGTGGCTTGCAGCAGATAATATTAAATAACTTGTGTCCTGCGTGTTTATCTTCTGGGATTCATACTACAGGTCTTAAAAAAATAATTATCTTTATAGAAGATTTTTAATAATTTGTGTTAATAGTCCTTTTGTTCACACCAATAATGGTGATGGGTGAATGCAACAGCTTTAAAAAAATCCTATGAAAACAAAACTCAAGCATAACAATCTGGTGTTTTTTGTTTAATGCTAAAGTTATTTAGAATAATTGCCAAACAAGTCAACTGTAGTCATGATATCTTATCTTATTGAACTTTCACCTGACATTTGATAGTACACTATCAGCAGACACCTCTGGTATAATATTAATTTTTCAGATTTGACAAGAGTTTTGCATATTAGTATATGATCCTTACATTTTATTAGTGTATTTAAATAAATAACTGAACACAAAACCACAAAGCCAAAAAGCCAAATCACAAATATGACAATTCCAGACATATCCAATCAGAAGCTGACTTGGACTTAGATTTATAGGGTGAGAGAGCGGGCAAGGGAAGCAGTAGCTCTTTCATATCTGCACTCCTGTACAGTGTCGGATGAGCTGTCTGTAGGCAACAGAAGCCCTCAAGTTTACCCAGTGGGAGTCACATTTGGCAAACATTTCAAATTGTTCACTGTAATTCAGGGAGATACTGCTGTTTCATAGATGTATCTTTCAGAATGCTTCAGGAACTGGAAACTGTCCTCTATGCTGTTAAAGTGAATCTCTTATATGATTTACCATTATCTGCTTAAGAATATCACCACAAATCTGAGACTCGCTTTGCGATAAAGATGAATGCCACTGTTTAGTGCATATTTCAAAATAAATGGATTATATTAACTGATGTACAATTCCCCTCTCTCTCTGATTACTCTTAATTTGTACATTCATAAACCCATGGATTACTAATAACAGCTATCAATCATTTTCCCTGGAACAGTTTGACACTAAGTACTAGAGATCACAGTGAGGTACAATGAAAACCGTGCTTGTAGATAACATACAGACACAACTGCACTTCCTCCTCAAGGATTTAATAAAGAATACTACTAGATTACACACTATCTCATTTCCCCAAAATGGAGTGAATCAGCCTTTGAGCACAGACACGAGCGTCCAGTGGAGTCCCCTAATGAATTCCTAAAAGCTGCGTGCATAACTGCCTTCCATCACTCTGCTTCTGTCCATATGCTTGTCTGACATCCCATGTGACACATAAGGAAAGAAAGCAAGTCCAAGGGCCAATAGACGTGATATTTCAATTCCAATAGAAAGCTCACTGATGTTGGGAATTATTAATTGCAATATATTTCAAAGAAAGACTGTCAGATACTATGGCTCTGCCAGCAAACTTAATCCAACAGAAGAAGTTCCTGTTAGATCTGCAGTACCAAGACATATCAGGCTACAGGTGCACAACTCTGCGTGAGCTCCCAGCAAAATCTTTTGAATGACAGACTCATAAGGGCCACATGAAAATTGTCACAAATGAAAACTGCACAGGATAATGTAGAAAGATCTGAGCATCTGCCAGAGGAGCATTATGAAAATGCAAACACCTGGAACAGCAAGAATCACACTCATGCTGCATTTTTAAGGGCTCAATTGCGTTAAAATTGCTTGTTTCCTTTCTTCTACTGTTTTTTTCCTTCCTTTAGTGAACACATCGCTTTTGCAAAGATGACAGCTGTCATTACGTCTTCAAGTGTGTAGGTTCCACTAAAAAGCAAAACCTAAATAAGGTATTATATGACCCTGAAGTTTAATTCATCACCTGAATTTCAGAAGATGCATCCAGTTCAGTTCTCGTTCTCCAGGAACAAGTCTGGGCCATTTTTATTTTCACAGCTAAATTTTCTTTCATAAACTGAAAGAAAAGACAGAAAGGAGAGATTCTGCCACTTCCACCTATGTAGTCCCTTCAGCAGCCTAGCCTAGATGAAATGAGGATACCCTTCCTTAAGGCAAACACTGGAAAAGCAGCAGTAAAGTAGAATGTCTCAGTTCCTTGTTTCACCTAAAAAACCCAACAAAAAAACACCTAAATTTCATTAGTTAGCAGTTTTGTATTCTCAGTGGTGGAGTAACAATGCAAGTGAGCTAACAGGCTACAGCACAGTTTAAAACTAGTGACAGCTGGAATATTTATTGGCTTACTCAGGTCAAAGCAGTCTGCCATTCAGAACTTCATTAAATGTCGTCTTTGCCATTAAAAACAAATCCTAACTTGACTGCAGGGAATGAGGGGTTGTCTCCAGCACAGGCAGAAGCACCAACCTACTTTGTGTGTTGACTTTCTATGTGTGAGATATATAGTCAGCATTTCTAATGAATCTGCTTGGAGCGGCTGGAATATTATGATTTATAGCACCTTCCCACTCTCTATCATAGCATTTTATTAGATGGATGGGAAGCCAGTAGTAATGAGGTTAGGAATGAGAAAACATCCATCAAGCTTGGCTACATCTTTTCAGTAAAGACAACACAGTATCTTGTACGTCACAGGCAGTGATCTAGGTCACGATGGTATAAAATGTGTGATTAAAACCAAGCACTTGACACTAGATAATAGGCATCTAGTTAAAAAATAGCTCTAGTGTTCCTGACTTTTAATTAAACCCAACTCATAAATATGCACTGTGGTAAATATACTGCAGAATTGGTCTTGTTTATATTCCACCACATAACAATTACCTCCAGAACGAACACTTTATTTCACTACATGCTGTTATTAGGCCAGAGAGAGTCTAAGAGACAGTCTAAAATACAAATGTTAAGCCAGTGATGTTAGGCAGGTACACAATGATCCCATCCACTTCAATTACTTGCTCTCCTTCTCACACTCACTACCGCAGTTATCAATCTAAAATAAAGCATTCTTGATCATTTTTAGCAATCTTTCAAGGCACCTTTGATTGCTTCAGTAATAACAGAGGGAGAGAGGGGGGCTCTTAAATATAGAATGCTAGTGTACTATAAATCTGTCTCTTTAACAGGTTTATTCTTTTGTGTGTGGCTCATTTACAGAAGATTTTTTTTACGTGGCTTTGAATAATATAAAGCTGACAAATTTGTGTACAGAAGCCACAGAGAGTATGTAGGCACTTGTTCAGCAAGCTATTTAACTGTGCCTTACTTAAGTGCTTGAGCCGTCTCATGGAGGTTAACAGTCAATTACCCATTGATTGCTAACTCAACAGTTGATCAATAAAGGAGTAATCCACTTTCCTCATGGCTTCAAGAAACAAAATCCTTGTGCCGAAACCAGAGGCACTGGGGTCAAGTTCTATATGTCAGGGAATTCTTGCAGCACTGAAGGCAATGGGAGGTTTTCAGTGCCACAGATGACAGTACAGGAGGACATGAAGCCAGCTGTAGTATAGTTGCTCAGGGTTTCATTCAGTGGGACACACGGTTAACAAAGGCCCTTTGTTCTAATAGCAAAAAGAAAGTGTTTCTGGTTTTAAGGAAATTATTCTGATGTACTAAATGAAGTACACTGGTATCTGCTTAGTTGTGAGCAGGAAACAAGCACGAGCCTAGTGGATGTGTTACAATTGGTAGGTACTTTGACTAAATCTCTTCACTATTTTCCATTGTAAATTAAATAATATTTATCATATCTGATCAGAGTTATTAAAAAAATTCTATGCGTGTTAAAACAAAAGGGTGTAAAACTCACATGAAATAGAATGTCTTGCCTTTCTTTACCTTTTCAGAAACAGTGAATGTACAATTCTTAAATCATCACAGGCAGAAAAGTGACATTTTATAATGGTGACACATCTTGGTAAGAATTATGAGTTTTCCAGTGCAGCTGAATCACTGAACTTTATAATTTGCCTAGAAGATTTGCAAATTTGTGATTTCTGCTGTAAACCACTATTTTTCCCTCTAGGGAGACCTTTGCTAGTGGCCTCCAGGGAGGTAAATATTCACATGATGCTTCTTCTATTTCCACCTGCTACACCAAAATATACCTAGAAATATACAAGATATGTTTCAAAGTTAACTTTTGCATATCATCAAAGTCTGCATTGCCAGGCCTTTTTACAGACAAAGGAAGAGGAAATGGCATTTCTTATTTTCAGAGTAAAGACAGCTGGATCTATAATAAAAGTATCTTTCAAAAATGAACCTGCTTCAGAATGTTAAGGATGATTTTTAAAAGCTGTTGCGTCAATGAAAAGTACTATTTTTTCTGGTGATTACAGAATGGGTCAGGTCGGAAGGGACAAAAGGGGGTCAGCTGGTCCAACCTCCCTGCTCCATCAGTTTCATCCTAGTGCATAGGATTACATCCAGAGAGTTCCTAAGTATCTCCAGTGCAGGAGATTCCACAACCTCTCTGGGCAATCTGTCCCAGTGTGTGGTGACATGCACACTAAGGAAGTTCTTCCTCATATTCAGATGGAACTTTCTGTGCATCAGTTTCTGTCTGTTGTCTCTTGTCCTCTTGCTCAGGACCACCAAGCAGAGCCTGGATCCATCCTCTTGACACCCACGCTTCAGATACTCACAAACACTGATGAGTTCCCTTGTCTCTCAGTCAACTCTTCTCAAAGCTGACCAGCTCCCTCAGCCTTCCCTCACAAGAGAGATGCTCCAGTCCCATAACCATCTTTGTCACTCTCTGCTGGTCTGTCCCGGAAGCTCCATGTCTCTCTTGTCCTGAGGAGCCCAGAACTGGACACAGCACTCCAGATGTGCCTCCCTAGGGCTGAGTAGAAGAATAGGATCACCTTCCTTGACCTGCTGGCAAAGCTCTTCCGAATGCACCCCAGGACACCACTGGCCTTCTTGGCCCCCAGGGCACACTGCTGGCTCATGGACAGCTTGTTGTCCAGCAGGAGCCCTCAGGTCCTTCTCCACAGAGCAGCTTTCCAGCAGATCAGCCCCCAGCCTGTGCTGGTGCCTGTGGTTATTCCTCTCTAGTGCAGGACCCAGCTTTTGCCTTCGTTGAATTTCAGACAGTTCTCCTCTGCCCATCTCTCCAACCTGTTGAGTTCCTTCTAAAGGACGGCACAGCACTCTAGGCATTCATGTTTGGTGAGAGGACTACATGAAGGGTTTCATCCTAAACAATAATCCTAAAAAATACACAAAAATTCAAGAACCTACTTCGCTACATTATTAGTGTTCTGCCAGTGCACAGTCCTAACATAGCCCTTTCCAGTACCATGCATTTAAAAGATTTCTGTTTTCTTTCATGTCATCATACTTATTTGAAGTTAAAATATTTTCCATAGTTTCAGCAAATTATTGACATTTTATTAGATGCAAACGGTGGCATTAGAAATCAATCACTGTCATGTAATGAGGTAAAATAAATCTTGATGTTATATTAACAGCTTAATATTTACAATGAATTTTAATAACAGGCTTAATTTGCCTCAACAAAAAACATAAACTTGAATGTTAATAAAAGGTGGGTTATGGTGCCATTTAAATGCACCACTAAGACTTTCATACAAAACCAAAATTGTTTATTGGTTGAAGAAAGCACTATTCAAACAGACCATGGTCTGTCTACTTGCAGTCATCATAATCCTTGCAGAAAGAGATTTATTATGCTGGCTTTTATTACGCATTCATTTTTCAGAGGAATAAATTACATGCTCCTTTTGCTGTGTTAATATTGCAGGCGACCATGGCTGCTGTTGTACATTCCCTTGGAAACACATTTCATACAGTGCCAATTAAGCAGGAGGTGGCAATATTGGCAAGAGGATTCCAGTATCTCGGATAAAGGTCAATATGGCTTCCAACCAGCCAGAAATTATTTAGTAATGGCTTGTATAGTCAGCACTGGGTTTCGAGCCCAGCTTCTGCTAAGGGGGTTGAATATACTGGCTTCTGAGTGAGAGCAGGTGCTACCAAAGAAACCATCCTAGTATTTAGAAGACAGCTTAAAATAAATATAAATCATGTGCATGACCTCCCCTGACCAAGCTAGCTTTTTCATTTCTTCATCCTTAGTCTTAATGTTTCAACACAGAACTAGTTTAATTTCTATATTGACACTCAGTCACTAAGTCTGCACATAGATTCAGTAATGTTGACTTCTCCCTCCCATTTTTACAGATTGCAAGAAATTCTAACCCTGATCAAAAACTACGTAAGTTCAGGTAGCTTGGATACTTTCTAGCATCCAAGGAAAAAAGCATATCCTCTTTTAAGGGTTATTCAGAAAAATAACTGCCAATCTAACTTTCCCCTGCTATATTTAAGGCTTCTTAGTGTTCAAATGAAATTTTCACTTAGCTTTCTGTGGACTGTGGGGCTGCACTTGTTAAAATGGCTGAGGCTTGTGGTCACCCCAGGCCCTTGGGAAGGGCACAGCCGCGGGATGAATGGCTGGAAGCTGGCTGAGGGGTAAGAGGCAGCTGAGTGACAGTTGGAAGCGAGACTGTGATTGGCTGGAGGAACGCGTGGACAGCACATGAACTGGAAGCTGATTGGGTGACAGGACGTGTAGACAGCAGCCCTGCAGCTGTGCCAGCCAATGGGTGCCCTTCTGCTGTTCAGTTCTGTTAGGCTTCGTCTTGGTGTCGGTTGTGTTCGGTTGAGATTAAGGGTATAAAGACAGGGCGATTTTTGGCAATAAATGGATCTTCTTTGGATATACAACGGGGGCTGTCGTCTTTGTTCCCCATTGCTACAGCTTTCTTCACATACTTTCATGAAAGAACTATTGAGACTTTATCAGTGTCTTCATAAATGCTCAGAGACGTGTGAAATAGCAAGGTGAGGTCTGATATGGTCTTTAATTTAAGGCTAAAAACTGATCTTGAATTGAATTAAGAGACAATCTGACTTTAGCAGGGAACAGGTAAGTAGGTATTATCTTGGTTTTTTATATCCCAATAGAAATGCCCATACTCTGTGTTCTCCGTAAACATGGCGACCACTGGGAAAGCAATACCAAGACTTTACTGCAGATGAATTTCAGCATAGAAGGTCTCGCCAACATTGCGCACAATGACAGCAAAGAAACACCCGAACATTTGGAGGATGAGATGCAAGCTGGGCTATCTCCCTCTTCACCTCTCTCACTTTTT
The DNA here is from genome assembly GCA_013397175.1 of Platysteira castanea. Taxonomy (NCBI): domain Eukaryota; kingdom Metazoa; phylum Chordata; class Aves; order Passeriformes; genus Platysteira; species Platysteira castanea. Next base: position 47,412 of record VYXC01003909.1, read on the forward strand.
CCTTGCCTCTGTACTTTCTGGCCTCTGCCCACGTAGACAGCCCTTGCTCATCCGACAGGTTCCCTTGCATGGGGAGAGAGAAGAAGCCCATGGCGGCACAGAGGAGCAGGTGGCAGCGCAGACCCTGGGGGAGGAGGTGTCACGCCGCAGAGCCCTATGGAGAGGAGCCTGCCAGAAGCTCACAGTCGGGTGAGCAGCGCACGATCACCCCACAGAAGGACATTTAGAAGGTGCATTGCTGATGTGGCCACACGGGATAGGTCACATAGTAAGAGTTGCCACGTAAGGAAATACTATGTCTTAAAGAAGTGTATAAAACCAGCTCGTTTCTTTGAATAAACTATTCAGATCCAGGATCCAGATCGAGATTCAGACTCCCACCAGGCAAAGTCCAAGTCTCAATCACCGACATCTTGCTGTACAGGACTTGCACAATTAATAGAAATCTCTTTTTTCAAGATCATTCTCAAATTCTTCGCAGCCTGCAAGAGGAAACTTGAAGTCTGTAATTTTGTCACCACATGCCAACAAGGCATAGATGGAGAGAATTCATTCTTTGAATTCTTCTGTTCTGAAAGTCACCATAACTCATTAATATATTTTAATCCACAAAAATTCAGTCAGGTTTTGAAAGGAAAACATTACTTTTTCTTTAATTTTATGATTAACTGGGCTGAAACAAAAAGTTTCAATTTTTCTCACAAGCCAGGAAGAAGGAATCATTTCATGTTTGCTTATTTCCTTGTATATTTTCTAGGTCAATAATATTTCTTCTCATTTTATCACTGCTAATAGAAGAGCCTCATTTTTCCTCAGAAAGAGCTGACACTTTGAGGGCAGGTCTCTCATGCGACATGCCTAGACAGAAGCTGCAGGTGACCCTGTTTCATTAGACCACATGGCTCCCCAGGACACCAAAAACTCTGTTTTGTTAGAAAATTTCCAAGTGGCTCAGATGATTGCTCTTTCTTTATCTATTTTATAAGATGTGGCATTTCTGCTAGATTTCTGGAAATAAATTCTTTAAAGAGATAGTTTCTGCCAAGGTCATGTATGGTTTGGACCTAACTCTAGTCTAAGTAAATAACGTAAAGGCTGCGTGTCATCACCCACATAGTCTTTACTAATCCCTTCAAATTTTGAAGCACAAAGCAATGAAGCAGCAAAGAAAATGAAATTTTCCACTTTTTCATGTCTGAAAACTTTGTACCTCTCTGGAATGAGAGTGTGAGGCAGGTATAAAAGGACATTTGAAATTCTTAGTCTGTGTTTGGTCTGATCATAAAACATCAACCAATCCCAGTCATGAATAGAAGGTATTTTGATTTTCTAAATTTTCAGAAGCCAAGTCTTTCTTAGATTAGGGAGTTAGGATGAAGGAGTTAACTGACAGATTTTCCACCCTGCAGACTACAACAAACTCTTCTGGAGATCACCTATGAGTGCTCAAATACTCAAAGTGCATTGTTGCAATGTATAAACATCCTTAATTTTTTCCTCCCCACAAAGGGTTACTATCTTGATGATGCTATAAGATCAATGTGAAGAGGAATCTATTTGTGTAGATGAGAGTATGAAATGAAAAGTAGCTGAGCTGAGGTACATTTCTATCTGCAAACCCTGAATATCTAGAGGATAATACCTCTATTACAACACCAACAGCAACAGCAAACAGTATTATGACTTTTTTTTTCATTATTACCTTTTGGGAAAAGACAAGAAGTACAAGTAGACAAACAGCATCTTCCTTGAAAGAAAACTAGGATTTTCTACGTGTCAGTTCTCTAACAAGAGTCCCCACAGTGCCATTGTGTTTACTTTCTTTGCATAGAAAGGCTAAACAGTGAGAACACTGGTGCATAAGCTCTTCAACTATTGAGATATTGAATTCTGATCTTTAATAAACCAACACTGATTTACTTCACTGCTTCTGTTTGCTTAGTTAAGCTCCACTGGCATAGGAAAAGGCACACATAATTTAATCAGATTGCTTTTTTCATTTGATTTTTATTAATGCAGCAAGCAGGCATTGAGCTCAGTGAATTCTCTCAGTTCTCACCAGTGTAATATACCACTTCCTTCTTGCATGAAAGTTTCCAACAGCAGCAAAAAATCCCAAAGAAGTACCAGAGCTTATGTGGAGTTGACATGAGGTCCATTTCAATGGTACAGGCTCTCCTCTTTCAGTCTTGTGAAACAGAAAACAGGGTAGTTAAAGAGAGTGTTAAATGTTCTCATTTCTGGGGGGTTGTGATAGACATGCCATTCTGTTTCCTCCTAGAAAAATCCCACCGGGATATCTATGCAGCTCCCTTACGTCATCCAGCATCCAACACAACCTGGTGCTCTTAGCATTAGATACTCTAGATAAATGTAGCACTGTTGAGCTGTCACAACTGGAGACAGATTTTCATGTTTTCCAGTTCACAGCAGCTTCGGACATATCTTTCCCATTTATTTCAGGTCAAACTTTCAAAAAGTTTGCATTAACTTCTCTGTGCAGAATTGTATGGTGGTTTAAAAAAAAAAAGTTTAAAATTAAGTTGAGCATGTGTAAGGGTGATTCCATGCTGTGCTTTGCATAAGCTCTGAAGACACTTGCACTTTGTGTAGGGGAGAGCTGGCGAAAGTCTTGGAGTCTTCATTGTTCAGTTGCCATTTACCTGTTTTCCCACCAGCCAGCATAGTTTATTCTGTTGTGTTATTCCACCTCTATCGTATTTGATTGTGTTCCATCTTGTAATGTGAAGACTGAAATGAAACACACATAATATAATGAGAATATATATCTATATCTATATATTCTTACATATATGTATTTTTAAAAGGGTTTTAAAAGCTGTAACCTCTCAGGAGCATTTGTGTGATTCTATTTTCAGTTACAATGTTATGATGTCTACCTTCATTGAGAAGCAAGCAACCCATCTGCTTTTTCTTTTCTCCTTGAAAGAATGTACAAAATAGTGATGTTAATTGCCAAACAAATACTTCCTCTGTGACAGCAGAACTTCACATTTATGAAAAAATCTTGCAGGAAAAAATAGCAAAAAATTAGGGAATTATACCTCTTTCTTGGTGTGGATTGTCCTTTACAAAAAATTGTTTGGAAACAAATACAGCTTTAGTATATTTTTTATCATATCTATTGCAATCAGAGTGAAAAGTGAGTTAGTTTCTGCTAGAATTGCAGGCTGACATATCCCCATGTCTCTCAAAAGTTTTTAACACTGGTCGTATCTTGTTCTTAAGTCTGCAGAAATAGTTGTGTTGTTGGCCTCTTCTTATAATAGATCTCTGCTTACTTTTCAATCTATAATTATTGTACTTCAAAGTCTATGTGTGCATGGCATACAGATTGCTGGGATTTGTAGTGACTCTCATTCACTGAAGACAGCAGGAGTTTTATTACCTATTTCTCTGAGTAAGAGTATTTAAAGAAACTCTTTAGTCTATCTCCATGTTCATACTCCCAAGTACTGAATGACAAATAGATAAGATAAATAAAGGAAAATTAATAACAGTGCATAGCAGCAAAAGTTTGTAGCCACAACTTTCAAACTTAGAGGCAAAATAAAAATATAGATAATTAATAATATCTGACCAAGACATTTTAAGTACCTAGAGGCTCGCTAGATCCTTTACATTTTTTTACTGTTATTGAGAAGCTTTTATGACTTTCAAATCAAAATGTTTAATGTTTCCTGAAGCAGGAAAGCACCTTTCAGTTTTTCTAAGTTACCATGTAACTAACAAAAGCAATATTTTTTTTTCTAAATTCATGATGTTATTAATTCATTACTATTACATATCCATTATCAAGACCTAGATTTCAGCCTTTCAACACGTTAGAGATAATGCCTGGAGATTGTATCATATATTTTCACCACGTATCATCTTGAAGGTGCTTTTGTGCTCTAAACCAATACTTTCAGAGACAAAGCTACCAACCTGTCCATTGTTTCAAATGAACAGTAATAAAACCCTCTAGTTACTTTCAGGAATGTAAGAACATTGACCAACACTAAACTTCATTATCCTCAGATCATTGATCTGTATCACTTATCAAATGCCTTCTGCCACAGAGCTTCTGGCTGCGTGGAGACCGCTGCATTGATAATATGATATTAGGCTGCCTTTTGTGTCAAAGCATCAGTTTCTTGAATTTTTATATGTGAAAGTAGCAGTTGTGTTCTGTTAAATCTCTGTTTTATAATTTAATTTCATATGAAGCTTACAACAAAAGATAGAGTTTCAAAAGCAACTTTTGTGGAAGATGGTACAATGGAGACCTCTCTAGAAATACTCAACTAATGATATAATTTGTAATCAAATGAAAAAACCCAACTTAAAGCACTCTAAATTCATTTTTTTACTCCAGTATTTTGTTTGTCTTGCCACCAAACCATACAGAAAATAGAAAATAGTTATATTGAAACATTTGCAGGAACTTGTTCCTGTCATGAAACTAAAATGTCATCTGTCATAGCAAAAAAAGTGTCACTCCCTTCTGGCAAAAGGCTCAGTTCTTGGTCTGCTTGTATGCCCACCTAATGGGATAGCAGAATATTGCTGCAATGATGGGCCATTTGTATTAAAAATCTTGCCTCCAAGGGTAGCCCTCCAATTTACACTCAAAACACTTGCTATTTTGTTTTCTGGATGATGTTCTGAACAGTGTAATGTGAAGTTTTTTGGCACTCTACTTTTAAGTGTTTACAGACAGACTTTCAAATATATATATTTGCCTAAATGTATAACATTCAAGGGGAGTGAAACATGATATGTTAAGTGTTTGTAGGAAGGTCTGGACTACAGTAATCCTTTTAATAAAATGCCCACAACATTTTCAAAACAAACCAGTAGTTCCCACTAAATCTTCTCAAGCAGACATTCAGATACCCCCATAAAGGATCCCACCCTTGGGACCAAATTGGGTTTTGCAGCAAATAAATGTTTCTGTTTCTTATGACTATGTTCAAAGAAATAGTAATGAAATTGTTTATAATTCTTTGTGGTTTGGGGTTATTTTTATTATTTTTTTTAAAAACAGATTGAAAATCATCTGTTAAACACAGTCTATTTTAATCATAAGAAAACCATGTTACACACTTGGATTCTCAGTCTTTAATTTTCCATTGCCTATACAGCATCCATGCGCAGTCCCTCAGTCTCCAATTCTGAGGCATAATCCCATACAAGTACAGTATTAAGTTCCATGGTAAACCTGCCAGAGGAGAGCGAAAAGGATTAGACTGATGCAGTTTAACAAAGATTCAGTGAATGTGTCACTTTAAAGCACGCCAGGTTTTGACATGAGTAGTTACTTGCAATCTAAATGTATTACTTATCTAAGTATTAATTACCTACTGAGGAAAAAAAAAAAAAAAAGACAGTTATCCCACAGGAGTAGCCTGAATTTTACAGTATGGTCATTTGTAAGTAAATTTGCAAAGCTATGCACAGGGAGCTAAGGATAAACCCTATTAGTGAATAAATGGATTTGCACATTTTATAATTGTATGCAGCTTGGAAAATGTACCTTTTCATGTCTTAGCCTGATGATCCAATGGCTGCTTTAGAGCTGCTGCCTGCGAGTACCTGGAAAAGATGCTAAATATCTACATTGCCTCTAAAACCTGGCCCGATGTACAAAATTCCAAAAGTAATAATATGTCAAATTGGTTTTTTGCTAAAGGTGTAGAAGATGCCTCTGAGGTACAAAATAATATTAAAGGAGAATGAAGATAAGGGCGCCTTCAAATCCTGGTAGAAAAAAAGTTACTAGAGTGGGCTAAAAAAAGAAGATTCCCTATTTTTCAGACATTTCCATAATTTTGAAAGACTTTTTGTCACTTTTTGGTGACATTTTGATTCCTCCCATTTCATTCAGTTTTTGCATTTTTAATTTAAAAGTTATTATCTGTTCCATTGTCTCAGTATCATTTCCATTTCTCTCCTTCATGAATGTATATTTTGATGTCCTATAGCCTCTGTCTAAAGTGTCAAGACTGTTTAAAGTCACCCTGACGAAGTTTTCACAATCAGTTGTTTATCTTTCTTCTAGTAACTTTCCCCCACATTATTATTTTCCAAAGGTTTGCTCTGCCAGATATCTTCATTCTTTCTTCCTCCGTAGGCCGCCTATGAGTACTTTCAAACTCTATCATCATTCTTCCAAGATCTATTTCTCTACATTTTCCAACTAAATGAGTGCTATTCATTTGTATCAGCTCTGTCTTTCTCAGGTCACTTTCATGATTTTTCTTCTTCCATTAGCAAATCCACCTTCTGCCTCAGGCAGTGTCATCCACTCACTGGATGTATTGTACTGGCCTTTTACATCAGTACTCCTATTTTCAAATTATTAAAATACCTTGATTTTTCCTCTCTAATATCACTAAAGTTCCCTCTAATCCTCAGCCTCTCTTTAGCACTATTGTCCATACTCCAGTCTTTTCTCCCAACAGCCTCTCCTCTGTCTCAATCTTCTACCATCTACTCCCTTTCAACAATATTTCTTTAGCCTCACTGTTTTTTCTTCTCTCACTCTCCTTCAGTCCTCTGCAAGCTAGTTTTCAGTTCTCCTCACCAGTGAAACGACTCTAACTAATGACATTTTATGAGCTACAGTAAATAATTTAGGGACGATGTTAATAATGTACAGGAAAGAAGGTGAGGAATTAAGAGATACAGGAAAAGAGAAGTTTCAGCAGAGAACCACAACACGATTGAGAGATACCAAATACATTTCCCCCTATTACCTCTTCTCCAGATAAAAATGTCTCACATTCCAAGACTGATATATAAAAGGAGGCAAGATGACTCCCGATGCTCAATAAATGAAGGACTGGGAAGTGGGAAGAGGTTCATGGATCAGGATAAAGTTAGAGAGGAAAATCTTGCGCAAAGCCAAATAGGCTTTTCTTTACTAGAGCTTGAACAGAATTAAGTGTGACTAGCAGCCTTGAGAAGGGTTCACGGTTTCATAGTACTTAGAATAAGACAGGCAGCCAGAGATCATTATGCTCTTTGAGTGCTTCCTACTTTCTAAGTCAATACATTTCTCAGATACCACACACACTTTAACTGACAACAAAAGTACTTTGTTGTTTCATCAATACATATTGAAGTAGCTTGATTTAAAATGCAGTGTTTCCAGTAGTAGCTCAAATATTCAAAAGCTGTGTATGATTTAGTCTAGGTACTGCTTCTGGGAGGGGCTAACAAAATACAAAGTGGGTAGAGATTGTTTTCTTCTATAGCATAGGGACCAAAAAGCAGAACTGACCAAGTAATCCCTAGAAAGTGTGAGCAAACCAAATATTTTCTTTGGAAATACTTACTTTTCTGGGAGGATAATAGCTTTTTTTCCATGAGACAAAACTTGCAACTTTTCACTCCTGTGAAAGTGAAGTTTCACAAAAACTGCTGAACCAAGTTGCCTGCTCCTGAAAAGATGAAAGGCAAAAAAATTTAGTGAACTGATTCAGTCTTTCACCATAAAAAAGGCTGGAAATTTCCTGCCAATATCCATCTACCTACTGATTAAAATTTTCCAGGTGGCCAACCAAAAAATCGAGCAGGTTCTTTCTCACAGAATAATAACTGTTTTTAAAACCCCTTTCCACTAAATCTTTCAGATTTCTGACTATTGTCAAGGGCTGGTATCAATTCCTTCCACCTCTCTTTCAAAAAAACCCCCCAAACTCAAACATGTTTCAGCCTGCTAGAGATAGCAGAAGATGTTTTCCATTATAACAAGTGAGTTAAAAAAATTGCAGGATGCTTATCAAACTTTTTGTTTAAATTTTGTCCAAATAAAACAGGAATAACCCTTCCTAGCCTCACCAAATGAAAGCCCGTGAAAATGTGTATCTTTGTTGTTAGCTGCAAATAAGACATACGTAGCAATGTCATGTTTTGCCCTGCTTCTGGAATTAAATGTCCCTTTTTTTTTCCCATACACACATGAGGAAGACTAAAAAACTAAAAGTCTTTAACAAGGGCTCTTTGTGTAAAAATTTTTTGCTTTAGGCCTTTTCCCCCTCTCCCTCATCCCCCAAAACACTGATTATAATGCATCACGTGTGAACCCCCAACGTGTGATGTGAAACTAGTCATAGAATCACAGAACATCCTGAGCTGGAAGGGACTCGTCAGGACCATCGAGTCTAACTCCCACCCCTACACAGGACACCCCAAGAGTCACACCATGTGCCCAAGAGCATTGTCCATTTGCTTCTTGAACTCTGTCAGGCTGGTGCTGTGTCCACTTCCCTAGGGAGCCTGTTCCAGAGCTCAACCACCACCCAGGTAAAAAACTTTTTTCTTATATCCGATCTAAACCTCCCCCAGCTCAGCCTCATGCCATTTCCTTGAGTCCTTTCTCTGGTGACAAGAGTGAAGAGATCAGTACTTGCCTTTCAGCTTCCTGCAACTCCATTCTGCACTCCACTACATCATTAACATTTCCAAAAACCCACCAAGAGAATTGTAAAAAGATTGGTTTTAATCCCCTAAGAAATACTTTATTTTAATACTTTCCCAGGTCCAGTACTCAGATACTACTGAAGAATAAATCTTATCTGGCTTCGGGTTTTTTTTCCCACACCATATTATTACTTATATTAATGTACTTAGTATATACTCCTGTTCAACAAGATGTTTTGTGGAAGAGTTTTTTATAGCAGCTATAAAATAATATTGATTATTTGAAAAGTTTGTATGCATGAAGTTTTTAAACACTCTTCATGGTAGGGAGTCAGCTAAGAGAACTGCAAATAAGATTTTCTCAAGTTTGCAAATATTTTCAACTTCTATTGTCATTTCCTGAGATGTTTGAAATCGCCTTCTGCTTCTTTGCTTGTGTGTGCATCACTCCTTGTGACAGTGACTGAGATGGGATATTATACACCTGTTTTTTCTGACACAGCTCCATCAGGTAGCTCTTTGAGATAAGAAGTTTATCCTTCCAGCACTATAAAAATGTATTTTATCCTTGTTTTGAGGTAAGTGGTGCTAGTGCCTCCTCGCTTCTGAGAATGTTTCATGGGAACCAAGTCTGAATTTTTAAATTCCTGAATTTGTCTTAACTTCCATGTAAAAGCACATGTTGGAGAAAGAATTTCTGAAGTTACTTGAGTTTCCCCACAGCACAGTAACTCAGTTAAATCTTGCCTCCAACTATGCTAACCTTCAGTGAAGCGTCTCTCTTATGAAAATATTCAGCAAACCCAGACTGACACGTACATCTTTTGTTAGAAGTATAAACTCACCACCATGTCACTTTAGTAGAAGCAACCTAAATTCTCAGGATAGAAACCACTACTTCTTTCTAAACTTCATCCATTTGCCAAGACAACACAAGTCCTTAGTTACTGCGTGAACCTGCACATTTAGAGACGACTTCCCTTGGAGCCAAATATTTTGGTCAAAATTTCCCTAGTGCTTGCCTAGATCAGCCAGAGTGCTGTAAACTGAACTGCAATGGGATATCATGTGTTTTGTATGGAGAAGTAGTAAGCAGAACTAGAGGGTCACAAAGGTCAAAAGGACCTTTGCTGGATTAATAACAGGATAGACAGAGGTCATACTGCTGTAGAGCTAACGGTGCACCTGAACATCAGCTATGGCCAGTTCCCCCATTCCCCTAAGCTGCAGACTTGAACGTAAGAGAGAAACAACGCTGATTAAAAAAATCAAAGACCCATGCCCTGAAGAAGAACACAAAGGCAGACCATGGTGCAATCACTGGGTTTCTAAGAGCATGCCCACTGTGGCTCTCCAGAAAACAGAAAGCATGTAGCTTTCTTCCTCATGTGCTTGGAGAGCAGGGCAATGAGAGAATTTGAGGCAGGGACTAAGAGCAGTGTGCTGCCTCCAGGTTGATTCAGTACTCATTGAATCACACCTAGGCAAAAATCCTCATATAAAGCACAGACATTATAACCCAACTAATTAATAAACCAAGCACTCAAGAATTTTCATGTTTATTTGCTAAGGTTTTGGTGTGAATTCATTAATTAACACAGTAAATTTGCTAATGAATATTTTAATAGTGTTAATATGCTGCATATGCAGATTGAGTCTACAGAGTGTCACCTGGAGAAGAACTGCTTCAACACTTGATTATGATGCAAGTTTTGTTTTGCCACTCTTTCACTTCCTTTAGATTATTAGGTGACATTTCAGTAATAATAGCGTCCTTAGCCCAAGTTAGCATGGAAGATGATTTCACACAGCTAGTGAAGGTTAAATATTTTTAAAATGCAAACAAAATGAATTTTTAAAAGCTTCAAAATAGCTTTGGATTCAGAAAGCCCTTACAATTCATGGGCAGTTCTCTTTAAGAAAAATGCTCTTAAGTTATGCGTGCTTCTCATTTGTCTGTTCAGAGATTTCACTGTCTCTTCTACCACATAGTCTGTATAATTTAAGGTGACTCACTGTACAGGAAAGTTCACCTTCCATTAAAATGTTTTCTTTAGTAAGCACTCTGCTAGAAGTGCTGTAGTGTAAACATGAGTGGCTACGAATACGAACATTTATTAAATAGTGCTGATGAATTTTTCAATACCTAAGGGAGAGCAATTCACAGCTCAATCATTCGGGCCATTTTAAGTGCTGCACAGGACAATTCCACTACATCTTCCATTAATATTTAATTGCCCATTTTATTCTGTTTACCTTTTTGGTTAATATATAATTTAAAGCCCTTCTACTAAAAAGGAGTGGGGAGGGAGGGAAGACAACAACTGTTAGCTTGCTTTTAACAAATCTCTGGTGAGAGCTTTTCTTTGATTTATAACTCATTGCAAAGAATTTTTATTTAATATCAGTAACACAAACCCCAGGTATTAAAGCAAAACTTGGAAGCAACTCTTGCATAACACTCCTGACATTGACTTAAATTTGATTGACACCAATTTCTGACTGGCAGCCTTTCACAAAGCACCCCAGAAGACTGGGAGGATGCCGCACAGTCTGAGCACTGGAAGGAGGTCCAAAAAAGTGTGTGACAGTGTTACAACCCCTGTTGCACAAAGGTTATTCCACAAGAAGTAATATTCTTCAAGGTTTTGGTGGAGAGGGAAAAGGGATTGGAAAATGTAACAAAAACATTTGGCTCAAAATTACAAACACAGAGAATGTTTACAGAGGGATATATTACATCTTGGTGATTAGGAAATAAACTGCTAAATTAATGGGCCCAAAAGTACTTGGGTACTGTGACATTGACAAAAAAGCAGCAAAGTGTTACTCTTCCTTGCCAATCATTGGAACATCACAGCTTATCACAATCATGAATCTCATAGAAAATTATTTATTTATTAAAAAAAGTAAAGAGCTGATTTTTGAATTTGGAACAAAGTTAATAGCAGTGGTATTTAGTGCTTGGTCATTATTTTGAGAATCACAAGCAAACTCACATGGGCTTAAATATTGAGATAAATATGGTTGTTCTGAACTTTTCAGAGGTTGTTTGTTTGATCTTTCACTTTCTGTAGCCTTTAACATATATAAAACAGGTGTTTATGGCCTATAGTAGTCTATCACTTTTATTACCTCCTGCCTTAAGATAAGATCATTGGTTTGCTGAGAAGCTTTTGAAAAATAATAAATAAATAAAATTAATAAATCCCTTAGCTTTTCTGGCTTACTCTCTTCATTTTCTTTAACAATCACTCAGGGTATATCTACATAGTATAATATCATGCCATGGAGGTAGATCTAGATGTGGTATTAGAAAGCTGGTGCATTAACCAAGCATGTCCTCTGCAACAAATATCTTATTTTTCAGAATTATGTACAATATTAAAGACTAGGATATACATAATCACGAGATCAATGCTCAATTTACATAACATCCTAATGAAAATGAGAAAATGTGAACATGCTATTCAAAGTTAGCATGACTTCAGCAACTATAATTTAATTAAAAAATGCAAGGAGAAAGGAAAGCATGAAGAGAATTAAACAGCTTATGTACAGCCTTTAAGATATATCTAGCACAATGCATAAAACTGGAAAATGAAGAAAAATATTCTGGGAGGTATTGAAAAACACCTGAAAGATAACAGCCATTGGTCACAGCCAGCATGGCTTCATCAGAAGAAAATCCTGTTTATCAAACCTGATTTCCTTTCATGACAAGGTAACTCACCCAGCTGATCAAGGAAGCCAGCTGATTTTTTTGGATTTCAGTAAAGCCTTCAATACGGCCTCTCACAGGGTCCTTCTGGACAAAACCTGCAGCACACTGGCTCATTCTCCTCTTTCGTAGACCTGGGGGTCCTGGCAAGTTGAACACGAGTGAGCAGTGCCCTGGCAGCCAGGAGGGCCAGCCCTGTCCTGGGGTGCATCAGGCACAGCATCACCAGCCAGGCAAGGGAGGGGATTGTCCTGCTCTGCTC
>VYXC01003909.1:60040-87476 GCA_013397175.1 Platysteira castanea
GGGTTGTGAGAAGCCAATTCAGCCATTTTTAGTTTGCCTCAACTCTGGTTGTCGAGATTGTCAAAGGCATGTGGAGGAGGGGAGAGCAAGTGCCCGGATGCCTGCCAAAAATGCCCACCAAAACTGGACCCACAAAGCCGAGTTGAGGGAGGAGTTTGGGAGCACATAAAGGCAGCTAGCTCCCACACCACTGTTATAAATGAAATTGATGTTCTGGGGGTGATGGATAACGTGGATGAGGATTGTTAGTTGGGGCTTTGAGCCCAAAGTTATGTGGTTAATGANGCCTCAGCCAGCCAGCCTGCCTGCCTGCCTTCACGCTGGCTCGCCCTCGCACTTGTCCTGCCTTGCTGTCACTTTGCCCTGTGTCCTTGCCTGCACCCAGCTTCACACGCCGCCCACCGCCGCCGCCGCTTGGAGATTGCGCCCAGCTCACCGTGCAACACACACGCTCCATCTGCCGAATCGGTGCTGAGAGATAGCCGGGGTTCTATGGTAAAGCTGGCTCCTGCCTTCTGTTCCTTCCTTCCCCCCGCCGCCTCCCTTTTCTCCTTTTTTTTTTTTCAATAAACGGCTTTCAGATATAATATTGCTGTGTTCATGCTAGATTTTTTGTCAGAAAAATCTATCAAAACAATCCTTCCTGGCTCCTCCTTTTTATAGTGGAACAGGACAGAGGAGTTCAAGAAGAATTTGGACAGTGCTCTCAGGCATATGGTGTGACTCTTGGAGATGGTCCTATGCAGTGCCAGGAGTTGGACTTGATGATCTTGGTGGGTGCCTTCTAAATGAGCATATTCTGTGATTCTCTGAAAACGTTTGTATTTGCATATATTACATATTCATCAACCTTGAGAACAGATTAGACCTATACAATGGAATTGTCTGTGACTTTGCTTTTTAGTGTTAAAATCTCAAGATAACAGGGCATTCCTCTCCACCAATGAACTAGGTGAGAGTATTTAGAACTTGTGTCTCCAGTAGGAGTGGGCAAGGACAACATGAGCAGGAAGTGTCCATGTTTAATGACCAGATCACGAACAAGCGAACAAGCAGTCAATACAATCATGTGAAAGGTCACTCTGTGTTGGAATCCTCAGACTTCATCATTGTCTAGAAAACTAACCCAAGTCTGGCTGAAGCTTCAGGGAAAACCATATTTATTAAAAGCAAAACAAGACACACTATTCTACCTCAGCCCCACCCACCCCCTTCTCTTATCTTAACAGACAATATTTCGATCTTCAAGACTTCCAAACAACAAGGTTTCAAGTAAGTGAAGGTCAGGAAACAGTAATTTCCTCACCAACAATGCCAGCCATGAGGATGCTTTTCCTCCTCTGCATGATCAGTGTGCTCTGACTTGCTTGATGAGGGCCTCTCTTCACTGCTGCTATTTCCTACAACCTCAGGGGAAGAGTATGTGGTGCCTGCTTCTACAGCTCTTTGGCTCTTTTGCATTTGTACACAGAGTAAGTGCCAGCCACTTATGGTCTCATTTTCCCTATCAGCTAACCTAAAATGCTGATATTCTGCAACATGAAGGGCATGCATCTTGAGACGTAACCCTATGCTGCCTGAACTCATGAAAGCGATGCTTAAGCTATATACTTAATTGTTTAAATAAAATATTTTATTACTGACTTTGATATAGCCTGAAAATATACAAGAATTTTTGCTCTGTTGAATTGTGGTTTTTATGCCATATTTAGTTTCCTGCTCTACACAATAAATAATAATCCTATTATTTTATTTACATTTAACCACATGTAAAATGGATTTATTTACATTTAACCACATGTAAAATGGATTTACCAGTTACAAACTACTTGCAGAAATCAGAGTAACCTATACTATTTGAAAAAAGCTAGTAATCTTTATCCAATAATCAGAGATGGTGTTTGCTTGTTAAAATCCATTTTAATCTCTGAGCTGATGAATTCATGGAAGCTGCTCTATTTTTTCACCTAAGAAATACAGTCTTTCTGATTTGGTTTATGTATGTTTTTCTAAGCTTGTCTGGCCAACACACAGGCACTACACTCTATCATTCTTCCCACAGTCTACGGCTGTCTGCAAACTGAAGCAAGGAGAAATAGGGGGAAACTAATTCATCTAGTTTGGCGTCCATTCATGTTCTATTAAATTATAAAAAATTGTAGTCTATTACATTATCAGTCCATTACTATCAATATTATATTTGGCTATTTTTTTCTGATTTTTTTGTTTGTTTCCTTTATTGCACTGTAAATTGCTATGCAGAGATGCATAGAAGCTGTTTCCCATCTAAATTTCATAGTCCCTCACACTTCCTTCTTAGACTTAACATGCCACTTGTTAAATATAGTCTGTTCACTGCATCCTCCTATTAAATGCATTCAAATTCTACTCTCTTGCTCCTAGAAAGCTAATCTCAAATGGGGCTAAAAGCATCACAGCTTTTTGGAATACTTTTAAAATCAGATGCAAATATTTTTTAATATGCCTGTTGTTTTCAGTCTGTTGTCTCTAATTTCCCTGTTATTAGAAGCCATTCGATTATCAAACCTCATAGTTTTACTGGTAGATAATCTGAACTAGTAAAATATTTTACTTTTGCAATTGGTACAATGTTTCATTCAGTACTGGTTACACAGCAGAAACTCTTAATTCTTATCACATGCTTGTACTTTTTTAGAATTTCCCTAGTCCCTTCCACAGACTAGATGAAAATTTCAAGCATACAAGAAGATAATATGGATCACTTCTTCCTTGCTGTACAACCTTAGCTAAAAGTAAATTGTTAAAAAAATCTTTGAAAATTGCTTTTGTGTTCCCAAGCATACCACATGCAGAATTGTTTTCTATTTTCCCCTCCCAAAAGAGCGAGTACTTTGGTTGTGTTCCATCCTTCAGAAAATCAACCCACCCAAAGATGTTTAATTGCCCTTATTCTGTGCTGCCCTAAGGTGACAAAAAATAAAGTGAAGATAGACAGAGTTAGGCTTCTCTCAGGAAAGTGGTACTGTTTTATTTCCTTTTTTGGGTATGCAGTATACACAAAATGCAGACAACAGTGTAAGTTAGAAAGTAGTCACACCACATTCCATACCTCCTCCACAGGAGGAGTCTTGCCAGTGCTCATAGAAATCAATACACTGGTCCTACTGCACGTAAAATCTGTTTCCTCTATGTCAGACCCAGACAGCAATCCTGACACTGTCAGGCTGGGTGTTCAGAGACTTCTGTCTGCCAAAGCTGCACCTTCTGTTCCATTTCACCCTAAGGGTAAGTAGGACATTATATTCAGTCCACACACAGAATAATAACAACAGTATGATTCAAAATACATTCAAACATTTGAAACGGTTCAGTCACAAATGTCAGCAGAAGGCTGGATCTGCAAACTTCTTGTAGCACCTACTTGTGACAACATTGTTTAAATATAAATGAGAAATGTTACTTACAAATGTCACTAGAAATGGGTTCTGTTCTTCAACTGTTGACTCATCTTAGGCAAATACATTACATTCTTGAACCACAGTATGCCCATATCTATCCTTCTGCCTTTGTGATAGGATCACACCGGTAAGTTGACTGTAAGCTGCAGTTAATAGTGAAGGTTTCAAAGTCCCTTCATAAGCATAGAAAGCTCTGCAACAGTCTGCAATAAAGATTCACATTCTTTGTTCCTATATAGCTGCTAGTGCACATCTTTGTAGCAATTCCTACATGTAAGCATCGTAGTTTGAACCAGCAATAGTTTTGAACAAATTTGTGGAAGAGGGTTGATCAAGATCATCTTTCCAGCAGATCTTTCTGAAGAGTTGACAATACTTAGGTGAAAATTAATTTTCAAGCCAGACTTAGAGGGAAATAAAGGAGAGAAGGTTAAAGGAAAATTAAAGGGAAAAGCATTTCCTTTGGAGAGTTACAGGTAGAAAATTTTAAAAAATAATCTGTTCATTGTGTAAACAAAAATAAAGTTCAACAATGTTCGAGCTTGGCCTGACTTAATTGAAGGGTATGTTTGTTATTTAAAGTTAGATTTTTTCATTTTGAAAAGTTTTTTCTCTCAAGGATGATTCTTCTACATTTTAAAATATTACTGACTAGCTTAGCAAGCTTTCTTTGCCACAGCAAATGTTCAACACTTGAAGGCAAAAGGGAATGAGTTTTAGTTTTAAATTATGTTAATCTAAAATACTGGATTGTCCAGACTGATACTCATCAGAACAGTTTCTTCCTGTCTGCAGCTACAATGAATGCTGAGAGGATGAAGAAATAAATTTGTGTATTTTCCCTTAGAGCAGGACTAATAAGAAGTAAGACTATAAAAGGTATATATATCTTCATATGAAGATTGCACACACCTGTTATTCATCACTTTCTCTGCAAATGCTGCAACGACTCTCTTTCCTTATATGAGTTTATTTGTAGCCTTTTAAAAATACTAAAACATAAGGGATATGAACCTAGGATTGTGATTTAATTTTTTAAGCAATTTTTTTAATCTATGTATCCCTCATGTTCTACTGTGTTTATGACCAGTGGCATAAGTATGTTACAGTGATCTCACACATGTTTCCAAGAAGGAAAAGTATTTTAAATTCAGAAATTTTAACTTAATGATTTTTCTCGTCTAGCTTATATTTATGCAATTATATTAAGTCGTTCATTCAACATATAGATATATACACCTAAGCCACAATATTCACTTATGACATTCTTTGTTTCCAAGAGACAAAAACCCCGTTTCTTTGCATAATCTTGAAATCATCATTGGAAAGAAAATCTGTCTCTGTACTAAATATTTTTTGAACTGAATTAGAAATTCCCTGATGCATTCTCTCATCAATTAGGAACAAAGATGCATTTTTACAGATAATTCCAAAGAGTCAGATGTCTTGGGTCAGATGTAAGTACTGAGCTGCAAAAAGCACTAGGCAGTGCTTGTGACATTTGATACAAAATGTCTAGTAGTGGGATAAAATATAATTGCCAGCTTGGGTACTCTTCTTCTGCATCTGAAAGCAGCTTAGAGCAGTGAAATACACCATGAATGTCTCATCCAAATTAAGTTGTGGAGAAAATAGGATACAATTAAAACATATTTATCATTTTCAATTGAGTTTATAAGAAAAAGAAATGGCCTTTCTTACTTTTAAGTAGAAGTGTTCTTTCTAATGTAAATCTTCATTTTTGGCAATATACACGCCTTCCTACTCTAAGACTCATGTTTCATGCCTTCTCTATGATAGAGAACAGAAGCCAAAGTATATTTTTCTGTACTTAAACAGCATGCATAATAGGCATGTCAGCAAAACTTATAGGTTAATGAAACAATGCTTTCTTTTAACCATCTGTCTCTTCACATCACTTTCTTTAATTGTTACAATCTGGTTTCAGTGATTCATAAGAAACAATATTAAGTAACATTAATAACAGTATTTAATTAGATAGTATAAGATCCAGTTTGGAGTTTGACTCCAATTAGTTTAAAACAATTGAAGGTATGCATGTGTCAGAGGAGGTTGGTTGTTTTGCTTTGCTTGACTGGCTGCTAAAGGAGAGGATGATGTGCCTACCGAGCTCTGTTATTTACAACCTTTGCTTTTTCTTCCAGCTTCTCCCTTTTCCAACCCCCCTCCCTGACTGTTACAGCCGATGGTAATTTAGATAACATCTAAAGCCTTGCCTGACAAGGTAAATTCAAATTATGAAGCAATCCTTCCACATAGAAAGACCTTGTTTGTTAGATTAGTTGTGGATTGGCTCTGTATGACAGCTTGTTTGCAAAAGGTGAGCTATCTGCATTTCCAATGCAAGCAAGCATCATTTAAGGAAGAAATAGAGGTGTCATTTCTCTTATTTGTCACAGAGTTCATGTAATATTCCTTCTCAGTTTTCTTCATTGTTTACTTCTTAGGAAAATAGTAGCAACTGCGTACCTTTGAATGAGACACCTAATTTTGTTATGGATGAACATAGTGTTGTGACAAAACAGTGGCACAGCTGTCATAACAGCTGTCACACATTAATCATGACAGTGACAAATAGCATAATTACTTTATCTGGAATGTCTAGCATACAACTCAGTATGCACCACTGCAGCGTAAGCATATCAAGCATGGTTTAATTAAAAGACATCAATATAGGTTAGTCAGACATGGTCTTGGAGACATTGATACAAAATGAAAATAAAATTATTTATCAGTCCCTTTTTAGGAACACTCAAAGGCCAATTACTTAGTTGACAAGGTAATTTGAATCTCTTTTCCTAATCAGTCCCTTTGATGCCAATTCTGCATGGTGAATTGAGCTCCTGGCACGCATGTGTTTCTGACCCAAAACCTCAGCTATGTACCATGTTCAACATTTCTTCCAAGATGGCTTAAATGTTCACATCTGTCCCACATCCTTTGACTGAACAAATGTAGCAAAATAGCAAGCTTCATTGTATGCTGCTGTGTAAAACTTCTTTCCCACAGACTTCACAAGGGAGACAGAAGAGTGAAGCTTGTGTGACAACGTGTGCATTTCGTTCTGCAGTTACACCTGCCAAGGCTGAAGTATTATGTAGCAAGAGCCCGTTTTAAGGACAGCTACCACTTAAAAGCACAAATCCAGCTCAGGCTTAAATTTCAACCAAGAAAAAGCATTAAGAGGTAATTTATTTTTTCTTTCAAAACCCCATCCTTTTCAACGTCTCTTTAATATCACTCTCTGGGTCCACATCTGTACACACATTTGCAGCTGTTTTGTTTAGGCTTTACTGAAGATAAAATACACACATAAAATCCTGTTGCCAAGGTTCACTTCGTACAGCAAATTCCACTGGTAATTACCAACTCACAGTATTTTTACTTTTTGTTCCAGATTTGTTAAGCTCTGCATCTCATTGAATTCACTTATTGAATTTCTAGGGGCAGTTCATGAATTGTACTGAAGCTGACTCAATGAAATATTAATGAATCAATTTCCACAGACATGGATTCATTATCTCACTGGATGGCATCAGAAAACACAGTACTGCAGGCAGTATCCTTCCACCTGCCTGCCAGAGGATTTCATTTTATTATTCAATTTTTAAAGCCCACACTCAGTCTTGTTAAGTTTACACTGGGAGCTTTTCAATCTCTTGCTTTAGGACAAAATTGAAGGGGAAACATTGTAATATTATTTAGATGAACCTCAGTAATCCATCAAATGTGATTTCCTATTAACCAGCAAAGCAAGATTTTCAGTGATTTGTTCTGGATCACAGGAACCAAAGTTTTTTTAAAAAAAAGTAAATTCCTTAAAAATATGAAAGTTCTTTTTTTTTTCCTTTCTTCAATAAGAGGTATAAAGGGAAAAATGACAAAATATTTTAGTAATTGACTTCTGGGATTAGAAAATTTACACCAATGAATCCAGGATTTAATGACTGGATTGAAGATTTCTATGCTTCTGCAAGGAAGCTATATGGAGCTGTAGTCTCCAGAAATGCATGTTGAAATTATTTCAGCTACAATTTTTTTAAGACACCCCGTGGGTGGCCTGAGATGGCTTCCATAATTACTCATCTATTCTTTAATAATCACATATCAACCAAAATGAACTGCTTGTACCTGAATCTTTCACATACTTCAGGTGTGTAACCAAGATCATTGTATTGACTTCCTCCAGGTTAATCATGGAGGAAAGACAAATGGCTTATCTCCTTTGGTATCCTGGATTTGGTGGTTCTGCACACGAGGTTCTGCCAGGCTCACAAAGCAGAAATCATACTGTCAAGGTAAACAGCATTCTTTAAGTTTGTTTTCAGTGGAGTTAAACTTTGAACTTCTATCTGAATTCCATGCACAGCCATCTTTTTAGGGTATTGTTTGGCGTAACTAACCGCAATCTAGAAGATGAAATTCCAAAATCCTTCCTCACTTACCTAAGACAGTTAACAAGGAGGTCTTCCTTCTTCCTCTCTCTGTGTTCATCAGACAGTTCATAGAAGTACTCTTTTTCCCTAACAACAGGAACCAGCAGGTTTTTGGTCTGAAAATTAGCAGCTGCCAATTGTATTTATCTCTTTGACTAAGAGGTTTATTATTTATCTTCCCTGTTGCAGTGCCCATGTGGCAGCACTGATATTGAGCAGCTGGACAGATTGCACCCTGGAGCCACATCTGCAGCTATGTAGATCAACACCACTTTCGTTGCCTCAGTGCTGGAGAAGTTTATCTTCTGTCAGTTAGATTTACTACCTGCTTCACGAATTGTTAAGGGTTTTCCCTTCCCCTCCTCCAATTTGATTTTGAAAGCATGTTATTGTAGTCTGATCGTTAACAGCTGATTAGTCAAGTATTTGCTTTTCTTTTTTTTCCTTATTAATAGAGATTTCCAGTTGGGTTTGCAAAGATGAATCTGGAATGGTGAAGAGAATAAGCGGTGAATGCTCAATGAAACTAGGAAATAGCTATAAAAGACTGCAAAATACAGACCAGTAAAAATCATACAAATACGTGAATGCATCATGACTTATATCTGTTTCAGACATTTCTTAGTATTTGAACCTACTAATCAGTAATTACTCACATTAGGCTTTCTTCCCTGAGAGAGCTGAGTACTAAACTGTTTGCTTTCCATAAAGAAAAACAAAAAATGCATTCTGATGCCAATAGCAGTCACGTCCTAGTGATATTCTGTATGTTTTTCTAAAAGTTTATTAAAGGAAGTATATCTTTATAATGCACCCATGAACCTACATAATAATATCAAATTTTTTATCCAGATAGCTGTCATAGCAGCAAGGCAGATCCAAGAAACCATTTGGGATGGTTTTTGGAGCTAGTAAGAGCTGAACAGTACTAATTCTTTTTCTCCTCTAGGTATTGTAGAACCTGTCAACTCAGATCCAGCAATATGCAAAAGACAGGACATACTGCCTTTTACAACTGTCTTACCCCAGTATGTATGCAGTCAATTCATCACAGGAACATGTCTTTCCCCCTTTTTCTCATTGGCATCAATGATCTGCAATTATATGAAAGCAGAACTCTTTTTGTTTTTATCATTTCACTCCTTACAAGATGAAAAAAAAGTTATACCACTTTCCCACTTTGGAGGACTATGAAATAAAATATTTGAAAATCAAAAATTCTCAAATTATTTGAGTTCAACTCAAGAGGTAAAACTAGTGTTTCTATATACACTAGTTGAGATCAGTTTTCATATCTGCTTAGAGACCAGTCACGTCTTGTGTAATTCATATGTTTGTTAGGTAAATCTCCAAAATAATTTTCTGTCAACTGGTGTCTCATCAATTGTTGATTATGTTTGTATCAAGTTAGTAGCATATGTATTGGATTCCTGCAGCTTCCTTCTCCCAAAGTTAATAGCTTTGTGAACCTAAAACTGGAAGTCATGGCTCCTATGTCCCACCATTTAAGATAACTACATAATGATAGAGTTCATAGATGCTCCTTGCATTTCCATGAGAGCAGACCTCCACTGCAGCATGATGTGTTAGCCCAAAGGAGAACTCCAGCCAAAACCTGAATATCTGTGCACAGTACAAAGGAGTGCTGCAATGGATTCAGAAAACAGAAGCATTTTTAAAAGGAATTAAAAGGATCAGAGTATAATTTGACATGTAGTGAACATATCCAGAATGTTCTTTCACTTGGTATAGGCTTATATGAAAAGTGCTGGGCAGAAGTCCACCAGTAATAGTGTTTCCAAAACAAAGCTTAGAAGGAGGATGGGTAGAAGAAAGAAGTCAAACACTCTGCACGCTTAATGATAAACTAACTAATGATGTGGAAAAATCCTTCTTTCCTTCTCCATAATTTCTAAATATTAAAAATAACTCAGTTTCTTCAATTCTTTGGAAAATATATTTCAAATGACCATTTGCAGCAAGTTAAGGCTTGAGGGTTTATTCTTCATGTTTGTAACTGCAGTTCTAACTGAATTTTTTATCAAAGTCCACAACTGAGTCACTAAACCAAAATTCAACAATATTTTATGACAACAAAATAGACGTAGTCCTTGTTTGATATCTTATTTTCCATCATGGCTAGTTTTCATTCTGGCTATCTGGAATATATATTTCCAATGTTTAATTGAGCTCTGTGAATTCCCAAATTAAAGCAGCACTGTGTTTTTATATTAGAACATCCAGTCAAGTCTTGTGCATAAAAATATAGCATGAAATAACCAAGAATAGATTCATTCATCTAAATAAATTCAGTGCAGGGAATGTTGCTAATGAAGTAGATATCAGGTTACATAGACACCTTAGAAAAAGGTTAGCACATTCTTTTAAATATCCCATCAATCTTTATGAATTACAGTTGTGTTCTGTTTAAAATGACTGGTTTTAATTCATATGATATTCATGAATATGTCAAAGGTATACCCAGAGAGGTATCTAGCTAAGGAGAAAACCTTACATGTGACCATTCTAATTCCTTCCATGGAGATGATAATTTTAATGCCATGATGTACATGTATGCTTTTGTTACACTTCACACTGCACAGAAGGACTGGGCAACAACAGGCTGTTGCAACAGCCACCTTCTTAACAAGCTTTAGTTAGATTCGCCAACCCTTATATTTGGCAGATTGTGGCCATATGGATCTGCAGACATGATTTCCTGTTCAGCCTTCATATCATCACGTACATTGTAGAGTGACATGACAGAACTAAGCCATGTGCAGGACTCCATATTCCTCACTGAGATTTCTACCACCTAGTCTGGTCTGCAAGAGGGACAGCAAAAAATTCTTCAGCATTTCACAGCAACAGTACATTTAGTCTTTCTTTGGACATGAAATGTTCCGAGAAATTGAGAGGCTGCCTTTAAGCAGGTATTCTCCAGCAGCTTGTCCTCATGTCTAGCTGTGTTTCCTCTCTGACCTCTGTAGTGGTCAGTCTACATGAACTTGCAGTCTTCTCGAGACATACCAGTGAAGATGAACATGAAAATACTGGGTTTTGCTATGTATGCAGATCTACAATAGAAATATTAACGATGTCCATCTGCAGCAGAGTATATTTTTTGTTAGAGTTATGAGTTACCTTTTGGAAATGAGGGTGGAAGTAGAGAAAAGGACAGCAACAACACTGATGTTATTGTGATGTGACAGCAAAATTTCTCTAAAGAGAGTATTCATGTGGATAGGCATAAATAGTCTCCATTGTCTGAGTAGCTAAGTTATTACAAAGAAACAGGCTGAGGAGTATTTTAAAAAGTGGGCCTGTTTATTTTGCCTTACAGGAGTATGAATCATAATTTGAATGTTTCAGGGCAAAGGAAGATAAATTCTTGAGAGATGTGTTGTGATCTATGTTTTCATATCTTTTCATTAGAGCTATCAAATGCAGGCCTAATCAAATTATTACATTTTAGAAAAATTCTTCATGACTGCGTTAAAGGTGCATTTATATTTTTTACGTTAATTCCGCAAAAGCTCTACTGAAAGCACAAACTCAGTTTTGGAAACGTTCACATATATCTAATGAATAACTCGTAGACAAATGAGGGTTAAGTATGTACAGCCTAGAGACTTCTGGGGTGGCTTATTTTTGAGTGGATCTTGTTGTTCGGGGCCTGTTTGCAGGTTTGTTTTTGTTTTATAAATTATTTTCTAGGCATAGGGCAACATGAATACTCCCTTATTGTTCCAGACCTAAGCCAGTGTGAGTTCCTCAACAATATAGATCTCTCACTCTGTCACTTTTAGTTTTGCTTGCTCAGAGATTTCTGCTTTCCTTGGGTGCTGCAATCATGCTCTTAGAGTCGTCATCAAAAGCAGCAACAAGCACTCTGAGTATGAAGTTGCATTCAAAAAACATGCCTGAGGCTTTTAGGTCCTTTGAAAAATTAGACTACTGTATTCTATTTTGTCATCTCAGCTTGATGCACACATGAATGCATCACTAATGCACCATGAACAAAAAGCAAAATTATGTTATGATTAGTTACTATTGTAGAGGAAGTAGAGGTATTTGGGAGTAAGTTTTAAACTTTGGGCAGTTTTCAGACCACCACGTCCTATTTATATTTCTATACCACACAAAATGGAGGTGTCAAGACCAGATTCTGAATGTTCTGTTTGTTCTACTATGAAAGACAGAAGCACACTTAATATTTGAGGATAACAATCAAACATTCTCTAGCTTAATGCCTAGGTACATGGTTTAAATGGGTGTACCCATTTAAATGGGTGTACCTTATGACATTATAACACATGTTCGTTCTCATATTGCTATATAATTTTTATTGTAAACTATATCTAATAATAATGCAATCATAATAATAATCCAATTATTCACAAACAGTAGTGTCCTTGGCATAATAATCATTTTAGAGTTCAGTACCGAGTCCCCTAGGAGGACATAAAATTCCAGCAAAATAGAATAAGAACTTTTCAGCTGAACAGATCACTGACCTCTTTATTATCTCTCAACAGCAAAAAGAAATATTAAGCAAAATTTACATTGATTAAGTAAAATTTACTTTAGTTTAGGAAAGAAAAATGTTGTTTGACTTTGTAGAATAAGATTATGTCAAGAAGTTAAGCTGTCCATGACTGTCCTGGGAAGCAGTTTTGCTGGGCTTATGGTTTGTAAGATCTATCCCATAGAAAAGCCATTATTTTTTCCCTAGAGAATTATTTGGCCTCCAAACACGCTAATTCATCCAAAAAAAAAAAAAAAACAAAAAAAAAACCAAAAACAAAAACAAAAACAAAAAAACACCAGAAGAGATCAGATCCCAGCTGCACACATAATGTGTAGGTCCGCACAAACCTGTAATATTATGTTGTTTTACAATTTATGCTGAAACTTTTGCTGCTTTTTATTTCTCTTTAAAAGTACAAGCATCTGTAGTACTCCTAAAATAATTACTGTAGTAAAAAAAGTTCCCTTAAGCTACTCTAATTAAAACAGTGTCAATGTTTACCTGATGCTTACACCGTGCTGAGATGGCACTCTTCTACAGAAGTGATAATTCATTCAGCAGAAGCAGAAGATTTAAATTTGAGAAAGTGGGCTAAAATTTTCAAGCACTATGCACCTCTGAAACAAATCCCTAAATTGAAGATGTAATGACAAGCTAGTTAGATACATGTATCTACATCAGAGAAAGGAGGAGAGGGTGAATGAAGCAAAATGGAGAACACCTGTGGAAGACCTGATAAATTGGAAGCATGTGGCTTGGCATTCTTGGTATGTAAAGTAAAAAGTCAGCCAAGGTCCAAAGCCAACTAAGAAGTAAACATGCATTCTGCATAGTGTTACAAGGGAGTTTTGGAAAGCCGAACACATAGAGAAGGAAGTTTGTTTATAACCATAACAGATGTCTATAAAAGAGCTGCTTGTATGAGCCATCACTGCTAGAATACAGCTTGCCTTGCTTGGAAAAACATTTAAGTGGCATTTCCCACAGGTTTAAGAAATTTAATACCTTCTCTGAAGATGGAACATAAGATCTACATCTGAGAAAGCTCTAGTTATCAACCATGCTGACACCATCCCATGGATGAATCTCTCTCCTCAATGTCCAGGGCTAAGGAGGCAGTTCTCAGTCCACGTCTGAGTGGCTTGAGAGGTTGACCACTGCCCCAGATGAAAACATGGCTAGAACATGCATTTTATGAAACTTCATGTTAACTACCACAACTTCTTTTCCTTCATTTCTCTCCACAGCCCTGAGGCCATTAAACAATAGCTTATAAAAATACCAAGCTATTTATATCAATACTTATTCACTATGAATCTGATAAATTATGTTGAAGGGGTTTAGCTTGTATGAGAAGTAAATGAAACATTAGAAACAACCAGAGGTTGGATGGACCAACTCTTTAAACTTGATCCCCAGGGGTTTCAAAGTATCTGAGACAGAAAGTAACCTTTACAACAGTAAGAATGACTCAGGAGTTTTCAGAGAAATACCACATACTAGCTTTAGTCTGGCAAAGAAATTCTGAAGGATGAAACAGGTCCATTTCCCTGGAGATCTGCTATGATCCATGTGTTAACTAAAACTGTGCAACTTCTGCCCCTACTACCTGAAAAGGATAAGGAATCCACACAGCTGTCTTTTGTATGTACTGCACAAGATAACTGAATGAGAAACAACCAGGACATCTATTACATACAGCTTTAAATGAATGAATGAAAAGTTTGTGCCAGGCAGCGCTTAATATCCATTAGTGATTATGCATTATTTTTCAGGACTAATATCTAGTGCATTAAATAAAGAAATTGGAAACAATATGATGGAACCATGAACTTAAAAAAGCCTTGCCAACCTGTTACAAACCCTTGGAACAAAAAAACCTCTGATAAAAAAACAGGATTGAAAAGAAAAAATAACTGGGAAAAGAAATTGAAAAGGAAAGGAAATTACTACATGTTACTATAACTGGGACAGATTGTATCAGAGGATTATTAGAATTTGGAGGAAAACATTATTATTTTCTAAATTGAATTGGATTATTTATTACAGTTCTAAGAAGTATTGAACACAAGGAAGATTCCAAGCAAATATTAGATTAGACTGGGAAATAATATAAGTGAAAGAAGTGGCTCTGAGATAAATCTCTATACAAACATTAAAAATATTAAATTCTCCTTCATGTAGCTCTGATCTGATAAGGATAGCTTTACATTTTCTAAATACCTAGTCCTGTAGTTCTAGTCATTACCCATGTAGAAAAACTATTAGCCACTTTCTGATTGCAGGAAATTCCAAGTTCAGTAGAGGTACTACGGAGAAGGGATGTTTTTCAGTCCTAATCAGGTTCCATCTCACACTTCATTCATATTTCACAGGCCTTCTGTG
This sequence comes from Platysteira castanea, assembly GCA_013397175.1. Taxonomy (NCBI): domain Eukaryota; kingdom Metazoa; phylum Chordata; class Aves; order Passeriformes; genus Platysteira; species Platysteira castanea. Next base: position 74,854 of record VYXC01003909.1, read on the forward strand.
TGAACAGATTCTCTATATTCAGTAGATGAGAAAATGGCATGCAATAGTACCTCCTTTCTAACATTGTTCATTTTCCCAGCATAGACATCCCTTTTCCAAAGCTGAGAAACTGAAAATATGGAAATGCTGAGTTTCATTGTCTGCTGTCAAGGTCAAATAGTATTTCTTTAGATCTTTTCTTTCTTTAATGTTTTCTTAACAAGAACTCGGAAGAAATTTATAATAAGTGTGAGAACTGCACACTCATGGTGATCACTAAATGCATGTCTGCAGATGAAAGATCATAGTCATGTGTGAATGTGATTTAAAAGACATAAAATTTACAGTTTGCATCCAGCTTTTGTTACTTGTATTTGGCTGAAGAGCACTCCAGGCATACCCTACTTACACTTGCTGGACACTTGACATACGTATTAGGAATCAGAGAATTTGAAGTTTGAATAAATCCTCTGAATTGATGGTAATAATTAGTAGGTGAATGCTTTCCTTTTCTGGATTTTGGATCATGTATCAACTCATTATTCAAGTAGTTTGTAATTATTTTGAGTTTGTAAATATTATCCTCCTCATCTGATGAGGGCATTTTTTCTCATAGACTGTATTTGTGATTTTAACACTCTTACACCACAAAAGTATTTTGCTATTCAACACAGGCCTTTGAATCAACTATTAGGTTAAAACCGTTGTAACCAGAGACAACATCTTGACAAGAATGACACCATGTGCCAGTAAAAAAGAGAGAGTCCATGCTACTTCTGACTACATTTTGGGACACCAGCCCAAGAGTGTGAACTGATGACGCAAGTAAAGCAGCAAAGCCAGAACTGTACATGATGAAACCAGACAGAGATGCATTCACTATTTTCTCTTCTTTACGAATCCTAGCCCACTCCCTCTTTATCATGCTGATAGGAGAGAACTAGTCACTTGGAAGCAAGAGAGGGAATTTCATTCTGATCATAGCCAAACTACTTCAGGCAAGTCTTGATATTATAGTAAATCAAGAGCTTTGGTACTTGGGTGTTATAGTGTTGTGGGAGTGGGGAGGGTTGTGGTAGGGTTGTCGGTTTTTTGGTTTGGTTTTGTAGAAATGTAAAAAGTCTTTAAATCCCACATTGGAACTATTCCCAAGGTTTTTGACAGAATAAACCAACAATGGTGAACTGTTGGGGCTCGCCCCGCCCCCGCTCCCCCTGGGTGGGAGGGGAGCCTGGGGGACGCATGGCGGAGCACGGGGTTCCCGGACCCCTGCTCTCAGGTCACACGTTCTCGAGTTGTGTTTGTGATTGGATGTTCTGTGTGGCCCGCCCGGGGAACGATGGGGGTTTCCCTGGGGAGAAGGGTCAGTCTGCACTCGTGACCGGCCATGCTGGCTGGGTCCCAGAAATAAAGACCTAATGAATACCTTATGAAAGATCGTGTCCCTAATTCTTCCATGGGCCAAGGCTACTTTCAGAGGCTACACCGGACAGCAACACTGAACATATGCTTATTTTTAAATTACTATTTTTAAAATGCATTCTCCTCAAATTAAAGTGCTTCCTAATAAGGCAGTTAAAAAATCAAACCTCTTTAACTCACAATATTTGTATTCAACTTCAAAGCAGTGGATAGATGAAGCCAACTCCTTTCTCCCCAGCAAAGGCCACTGAACTGCAAGGACAGGGCAGACTAGCTTCAAGGGCTGTGCTTAAGGAGGGCAGCTGTAGGTAGTCCCTGAACCCTGAGAACTAATGGCGAAGGAGCAGGCACAGTGTCACTGCAGGAGCCTCTCAGGCACCACCACTGATTTCCAAAAAGATAGGGTGTGAGGGCCCTGCAGGTGTGCTGCATCAGCACTGACAGCCCACTCCTCTTTGCAACCTGCCTCTGTCCTCCTCAGCACTGTCAGAGTCTGAGCACCTCATTAACATCTGTGAATTAATTTTATTTCTGAGCTAAGAAAAAACACCTTCCCCACTGTGCAGACAAGACTGCTGCTACTGAGGGCATAAGCAAGGATCAATTTCATACACACAACCAGTGTTTTAGTTAAGGCAGACTCTAAATTTCAGAAGAAAAAGGTGTCTACTAAACAAGCTGAGTACTTGCTGGAACCTGTGTCCTTACTGACCTCCCCTGGGGCACATCTCTTCGTATGCTTGTAAGGCTAGAAAGAAGCCTCAGGAATTGTCTATGTGCTACAGTTTGACTGTACACTTTGGTCCTGTCCTGGTTAAAATTTTAATGATCATTACTTCTTAGAGAGTATGTAAGTTGATACCTAACATCCATAAAGCATGTCAGATCCTCAGAAGGATGTAGGGAGTAGTATCCTGACAGTAGATCAAATTTTGTAGTTTTGTCCTTCTGAGGATCCATCATTAGATAAACATATGCATGTAGTTGTTTGGCAGGTACCTGAACAAGTACTGATGATGCAAGGTTTCTACTAAGCAAGTTTCTTGTGTACTGATAGAGGACTGATTAATTCATATATGACCTGAGTTATTGGTATTTTATCTGAGGAACCCTATGGCAGTTCACATGTGAATAAAGGTTAGAAAAATGGATTAAAGGGCAGACAGTTATGCTGGAAGAAATATTTACGAATTGCATTTTTATTACTGTTTACAACTATGTGATCCTTATTTGCATTTCCCTTTTGCAATGAGAGAGGCTTATTTCATCTGTCTAGGATACCTACCAGCCCATTTAATGGACTTTTAATTACTTCATATTTCATTCTCACAGCTCCACCTTTTCCCTGTATGTACTATGTTGTCCTTTATTGCTATATCTGAAACACAGACAGAAAGTAAAATTTCCAAGAACCTAAATGACTGAAGTCATACAGAAATTCCAGAAGATTTTAGTTCCTAAATGACTTAAGTCACACAGAAACCTCAGAAGCTTTTAGCTCCTAAGTGCTTCTGAAAGTTGTACTGGAGCTCTGTGGCACAAATATAAATCTTACTACATCTTATATATTTTTGATGTAATTGCAAATTGTAACCATTTTTGAAAATGTAGTTATTGCAGACATATTCAAAATACTGTTTCCCTAGCAATCTACAGCTGTTCAGCACCAACCAGGATCTTGTCCATTGAGAAAAAAAATGTTATCACATTATCACATTTTTACAGTGATGAATACTAAACAAGAATGTCCTCACTGATCATGAGCCTCAACTTTCAAAGCTGACCTTTAGTTTATTGGGAAGAAGCAAGGAAAACTGTTTGCTACTGCCCAGTTACTTCTATTATGCATTTGTATCAGTCAACCAAATGCCAAATGCCACCTAGGATTGTTATTTCCAGTGGTAAGTTCAGGGGTTTCTGACAGGCAGAAATTGACAAAAATATTTGCAGAAGATGGGGACAAATGATGTAGAAGATGCTGGTCAGTTTTTTTTTAATTCTGGGTAAGGTACCTCTAGTTCCAGACTGCATGTGGGTCTGGACCATGGCACAGAAAACTATCAAAGAGGCTGCAAGTGTACAAAGTGAGCCTAGAGGTGGTTAAAAATGAGAAGACTTACTATTCTTTAAAGGGGTGCAGCATATTAAATTAGAGGGATGGAACACCTCTCGCATGAGGAAAAGCTGAAAGCATTGGTGTTGTTCAGCATGGAGAAGAGAAGGCTCTGGGAAGACCTCTCTGAGTCCTTGCAGTACTGAATTAGGGCCTGTAAACATTTTTTCATGGCCTGTTGCAATAGGATAAGGGATGATGACTTTAAACTGAAAGAAGGTAGATTCAGGCATAAGGAAGAAACGTTTTATGAAGAGGCTTCTGGAACACTGACACAGGTTCCCCAGAGAAGTAATAGATATCCCATCACTGGGAACATTCAGAGCTCTGAGCAAACTTTTCCAGTTGAAGGAGTCCCCTCCCACGTCAGAGGGATTAGACTAGATGACCTCAAAAGGTCACTTCCAACCTAAACTATTCTATAAGTCTATGAAACTTTTCCCTGGATAACACTGGCAGTGACTCTTCCTCTATAATTCCTTACCTCTGCAGAGGAACTCCTGGACTGTGCTTCACTACTCAATTACACTTTATTTTCTTGTTGGTGGTCAGACAGAAGGAGAATGCTTTTCATGCCTTTTCCAAAACATGCAAAAAGGCTAGAGAAAATGCAGTTTGCAGATTCCCAAACCTGAAAAATGCTGCTCATTTTGAAACCATTACCAAGAATACATTTCCCAAAGATAAGATCTGTTTCATACAGAGTGCTACAGTATTAAGGGTGCTACTGGTGGTGTGAAGTTTATAGTAAAAAATTTTTAAGAAGAATCAAGAATAAATGAGGCACAGAAATAATGTTGCAGAGTGAATGACTGTTCTCTGCCAGCAGGGAGGACTCCAAAATATGAAACATGCTGACTACTTAAATCCTTTCCTCTTAACTCATATTTTGCTCAGACACAAAAGATTCTGCTTCAGTCTAAAGTTGGTAATTTCTAGAAAGGCAAAACCACAGACCTCTACAGGACCAGAAAAAGGGATGTGGTGAGTATTCTACTACCAGTAATCTAAGCCTTATGGGAAACTGCACCTTTCCAGTTCACTGTCCACTTCTGCAAAACTCTTGTGCCAGACTTTAGAGGTTACTAAACATCAATTTACTTAGATCAATGGCCTCAGCAAGAGTCAATAAAAATAATGGTAATAACATCAATGTAAATGTACACTGATTTACTCAAGCTGAGATTACGGCATGTAAAAAATAATCAGCATGGTACAGGGTCAGGTGTAAGTCAGGCTGATACTTGATTTGAGAATGGGAAAAAATCAGTTCCATTAAGTAGCAGAAAAATGGAAGTGGAGTGCGGTAAACTGTTACAGTTTTCTACCAGGAAAACTCTTATGTTAATCTTACAGCTGTGTCTGATCAAATATTTTCAGACAAGAAAGACAACATCTTTTATACAAGATCTTATTGAAGTTGTATGTGAAAAACCCTCTTGATTGGAAAGGTTTTCTTCTATGACTAGCCCTGAGACTACTTTTGAGAGTAGTCCCTTTGTGACACATCTCCATCTTTCTATAACACAGTATTTATACACTAGAAAAATGTGTTTTCATTTTCTTCTATCTATACTTACAGTTCTGTTTATATATTCAAATAATATATATATTTAAATTTCATATTTTATATGTAGTTAGATATGCATATCTAAATCTGTTTATCTTCTGCCTATGGACCGCTCATATTTATTCTGTACTCTGAAGGCTGAAACAACATTACTGCCTGGAAACTGTCATGTTGACTCTGGTTGGCTAAAAAGTCACTAAATAGCTAATATTTTATTCTTGATTCATCTCCAAAATATTGTGTGCCCAGAGTAAGCAATTATACAGATTCATTACTGAGCACCAAAGATTGTCTGCTTTCACAAAGGTGAAATTTTCTGCTTAAAAATAATCAAGCAGACTAATAAAATCTTTCTAAGCCAGATAATGACAACTATATCACAGCCATCTGTGAAATTATGTATGTATATAAAAATAACTTTATGATAGGTAAAAAAATATATATGCAGATGAACACTATTTTTCTATAATACAGCTTCATGTTGTGCTCTCAAGCAATTGAGGGTATGAACAGGCCTTCAACAGCAGCCTGAGGTTGACCTGTGTAGCTCCAAGGCTTTGAATGCAAGGTCAGCTTCTCCTCAACAATTCTTCTCCCTCTTTTTCCTAGAACTATGTGACATTTTATTTGTAGGCTGAACCCACATCTCCACTCTCTGCTATTCCATTGGAAATACCTAACGTGACACAACATTTTCACATGCTGCTCCTTCTTCTGGTTTCTGAGTAAATGAGAACATTTAAAGTCCGTAATAAAACTACATTCACGTGTCCCATAACAGAATCATTGCAGATTAAAACTGTACAGATTATTAACACATTTTTTTGCAAAGCCTAAACATAAACATAGGCTTACATTTAAATGAAAAATATTGTACTGTTTTATCAATTTCCATATTGTTCGCGTCAGATAATATTGCCATGCAGTTCCACGCTGCACAGAAACTAGAGAGTTTCAATCACAACTAGTATACACAACATTAACTCAAGAGTTATGATGTGTCTGGCAATAATGTAAAGAACAAGAACATCGCATTTTTTGAGAAAAGCCAGGGAAGAAGATTTCTGAAACTTTATACAATAAAATTAAAGGTGTTAAGAATCAGTAGGGTTGTCCGTTTCAAGTCGTCAGCTCTGGAGCAGTCTTCTGACTTGATGCAGAAAGGCTGTTTCAACTTCTTTTGAGCATTTGTACAATGATAAAAGTTATAAACATATATACAGCTATAGATTACAGAAAAAATTAGTTTCTGATCTCATGGGATCAAGAGATCTTTGGTATTACCTATGGACCACTAACCTGTATCTTAATCCTGAAGAAGGAGGGAATAATATACTGCTTTTGCAACATAATCCTTAATCAGAATCTTATGGTGCTTTACAAACCTTAAGTAATTAATCCTCCCCATTGTTCAGAAAGCAGTTACTTCTAAGGTATTCACAAGCAAACTGAGAACAAACAGCAAGATGGAGGCCAAAATTTTGCAATGGGCTAAGAAAAATGAGGGAAATTTCCATTGGTCTTTTTAAAAGATGTGTCAAAGATCTTGCAGGAACTCTCCTAACCATATGACATGGAACATTCTCCTCTTAAAAGAGTTGTATGACACATACAGTTGTATGACACATACAGAGTTGAATGTTGTATGACACATGATCCATGAAGCTAGATTTCCCTAAGGGCAGAAGAAATCTGAAAATTGAAACAAATTATTTATTACCCTCACAATTTCACATAATTTCTTTAACATTTTGAAGGACTTGCCCAAATACAGTAATCTCTTCGCAGCGTAATAAAGTACAAGTCAGATTTTTGTCACTTCTATGACTAAAAAGTACTTGTTTCCTTGTGGTTTAGTTAAATTGAATATATTCCCCCATAATATAATAAGTTTATTAAGCAAAACATGTATAGTTTTTTATTGCAATAAGAGGCAGTAGTGTAGAATTGAGCAGTGAAGATTAGAGGATTGAAACATTTTCCAACAGTAAGTGGTTTGTTTTATCCATTTATTAGTACATTTTTCAGAATTTTAGCCACCTAATGCTTTTATTCTGGCAATTTGCAGTATGAAAACTCTTACAGACCATGTTCAGAAAGCTTGGAAAATTTACTGCCATTCCTCTACTGTGTTCTTCAGAAGAAAATCCAGACATAATGCTGCTGTGAAACATACCAGCCTCTGCACATCCATTTATCAGCAGCATAGAAACTAACATACTAAATCTCTTCATCACCAAAATGAGGTAACACGGCATTTGAAGTGTAAGTCAAAATTTCATTCTACACATGATTTCCTCAGTGTGTTCACACTTGACCAGAATGCAGCTACAACAACAGTTCTAATTCAAATTGCTTTCCTATCATTAAAACACTAAAACATATAGTACTATTTCTTTTACCATTTTACTACATGGAAAAAATAAATAAAAAATTAATCTTAAGGTCTAGAATTAAGAAGTAAAACACAAAATAGCCAAAGAAAAGGATATTAACATTATATTCCATATCTCTCTGTCAATACCAAAATTTCACAACTGAAATATAGTTGTGGAATTGGGGGGGAAGGTGGATTTAAAAGTTGGATAAGAAAGAAACAATAGAGCATAAATCTTTTGATTTTAATGCAAACTATTTAGAAAGAAGGAAAGTGTCAATTTTTATCTTAGTACAGGTCAGTCAGCTTAAAGGAGCAGCTCTGTGATCTCACATGAAAAACAAGTCAACATGTTTAAGCACTTAATTTTTTCCTGAACCAGAACTATTTTCCCTCATACCCCAATGGTTATGTCTCTCTCAGCATTTGACTGTTTTTTCTCTCTCTGGAGCATTGCCAGAATTCATCTTTGCATTGATCCTGCTTATGCTGACACTACATTAGTTCCTTAATGGTTTTAACCATTTACGTCTTTCTACCAGACCTACAGTCTCTGAAATTAACCATGAGTAAAAAATTATTTTCCTTTTTTCCTTTTGGAAATAGAAGCAAAAAGCTAAATAAGTAAGGAGAATGGGAGGGTCATGGTTATGTGTTTGCTCAACCATCTATCGACAGAGCTGTGGAGTATCTGTGTAAGCAACAGAGATACCCATAGCTTCCCCTTAATTCATTCTTCTTTTCTTGTCTGTTCAATTATCCAAGTTAGGCTGCTGCAGAATTACCAACTTTCCAAATCCATTTTTCTACATGAAAATGAAAAATTTTAAGGGTTTTTTTCATTTCAAGTTAAATGCAAACACCTACATTGTTCTGCTTTTAATGGTTTCCATGACTGATGAACAGATGGTAAGATTTGGTTAAGTCTTAGAGAACCAGAATGTTGATTAATAATAGAACAAATCTGGCACAGACCTAACATCTAATTTCTCTTTGCTTTTTTACTCAACTGATTTATCTTATTTTAAATCTACCTTCTGAATCTCTTTTTAGCTTGCCCCTTTCTGATTCTGAGCAATCAATTCTGTTCTGAACATTTCCCTGCCTTGATTTTTTTTTTTCTGTAATGTGTTACAACATCAGGGACCAGGAGTTGGACTCAAGGATCCTGGTGGGTTCCTTCCAACTCAGTATATTCTACCATACTATGGTCAATGGGAAGCAAAAATAAAATAAAAACCAAAAATAAAACTCACAAAAAGCTGCAACAAATCAACTGAATAAAACCCCACCAAAAAAACCTTCTCAGTTGATATCTCCCAAAACAACATGTACACGAACACTTACACACTCTTGCAGACACTTCAGAAGGTACGACTCTGCTGATCTTCCTGTACCATGCACATTACTGATAGCCAACAGATACTCAAAATAAACCTGGTCCCATATGTGATCCTTTCACACGCTGGATATTTGCATTTATTTTCCTATTCATCTCATGATATCCCCCTCCTTTTTGATCTTCCTTTTATGTTGATATTATCAAATTTTGCCTGAGACCGAGCCTAAAAATGATTTTTTTTTTCTAAAAATTAGTTTAAAAATGTTAATATTAAAGGGCAATGAACAGGAACAGATTTCAATATTTTGGTTCCTTGTATACCATACATATTTCTGGTCTTTCAAAGACACAGTATACTAACTGTAATTGCTGATTTTTACTGGTTGTGTCCTTTTTGGAAGCAGAACAGAGTGGGGTGAGTAAGAGGGAAGACTGGAGGTGTGCCAACTTCCTTTGAAAACTTTGATGTAAACCAAACACCTAAGAGAACTGCACCCATTCAAGTTATGGTTCAGACTTCAGGAGGTCCTGTCCTCCTTTCTTCAAGTGTAAAAAGCTCCCGTAGTGATATAACAGGAAGCATAAAGTGAATTTATAGATAAGTAAATTGTAGAATGGCAAATATTTGAGGATTTTTTTCTCATATATATTATTAAAATAGAAACTGAGTTAATTGCAAAAACATTTTAATAGTGGATCTGTATGGCCAAATATGGCTATAAATCTGAGATCAAATCTGAAATGTATGCTTCCAGCTGTTTCCCAGTAGCAGTGGTAGGTTGGTTACTCAACCCTGCAATTAACTGTACAAATCCACATCAAAATATTTGGAACCTGAAATAATTATCTTAACATTACTCACAGAAATTAGAACAAGTATTGTCTCTCTAAAATTTAGTACAGCTGCCAGAAGATAAGGGAGAAAATTAAGAAAACATTGGAACAAGACGAATAAAAGGAAAGATGTGGGAAGAAGGAGGAAAGTATTTAATGTTATTAATTTTCTTCTTTATTACTTTCTTCTTCTTCTTCTTCTTCTTTCCTACTCTTAGTAATGTCCAAAATATTGGTCTTGAAAAAATAGCGGTTTTGAACATATCTACTATTCAGGAAAGTGCTACATGGTGCTTTCAATTTTCTACCTCTTTGGGAAAAAACAGGTTTTCAGGAGAGATTATAATTTTCAAAAAATTGAAAAAAACCCAAACCCATGGTCTCATAACCTCTATTTCCTCTTTATCCAGACTTCACTACTCTTCTGGGTATAAATTACAGAGCTAAGCCCATATTTAATGTATTACACATGTACCAATCTTTCTAGATTTACATGCAAAAGATGTAAAAGGTGGGTATCAAGACATTAAAATCAGAACTACACCAACAACCAACTGAAGTTGATTTTGTTACTGAATTTGATTTGAATTATGATGCCAACACAGAAGTCTGATATACAAACTGGTGCTTCCTGTTATGGAGTGAAATATTCTCCAGCTGGAATATTTCCAATTTGTACACAATTGTATCCCAATTTGTATTCATATCTAATTCATGATATAGAGTGAATGCAAACACAATTCTAGGAACCTCCCAGCTTGGCTTCCTTTTTCCGTTTCCAACTTTTGTCTGCAAAATATGAAAAACAGTGACAACTCAACCTGAAAGAATTGGTGACATGAAGACATTTTGAAAATTTTTAATATGCTGGATTGGATTACTGGAAAAGTGCCTTTGAAAAGGTCTGGATAATTTAAACAAATTTTTACTGCCATTTCAACTTACTGTAAAATAACAACAGGAAATAATAATCAAGGTATTTCTACCAGAGCATTTAAAGAAGGTCGTTAGGTGTCTGTGCATAGGTGTACTCCTCACCATGCGACCAGGAACTTCACAGATTAATTTCTTAACTTGGGCGGATTTCCCAGAGACCTTTATGTTCATCTCTACAGACTCCATCTGAGTTTTCCAGTTCTATTTGCCAAACTGAACTGCTGAAGTACCATAAAGAACCCTGTATACAGTACTATAAAGTACTATAAAGAACCTCTTCTCTTTGATGTTGCTTGTATTATTACATCTTTTTCTTCCCTCATAAAACAATTATTATTATTATATCATAAAAGCATAGCTTTTACAGACACTGCTTTTATCATATGTAAACTCTACGTCAAGAATTATTTTATATATCACCACTATATCAGGCTTGAGTTTGGGGAAGGGGGCCCAAAGAACACCAAGCTAGTATGAGCAGTATGTATTTATTAGTGTGAATTTATCTACTGAGTTATGATCAAATCCTCACTCAATATTATTTTAATTTTCTTGTGTTCTCTATTTTCTTTTACATACAAACACAATTTGATTTCCCACACCTTAGCATTTTCCTCTTACTTATCAGTTTCTTGTCCTCTGTACAGAGGGATTGGAATATGACTACCCACAGGTCCATGAAATAGCTGAGTGTTCCTTTTCTCTCATCAGATCAAAGCTGGTTGAACAAAATGGTGGGACCGCTAGTGAGAATTAATGGTAGTAATTTTTCTTTCCTTCGATTTGGGCTCTAATCCAGGATTTGGTGGTTCTGTAGTCAGTTTGCAGCAGTGGAGCTGTCTGATGGAGACATGTAAAAAACCCCTGAGGGTGACTGGAAAACCAGTCTGGAAACCCCTTGGGATTTACCGTACAATAGTGTTTTTAAAGAGCATTAATCAGGAGGTCTCAGGGTAACTATTTAAGATAAGAATTATTGAAATATGAAGTACCATGTTGATCCACCAGTCAGCAAAACATGTCAAATATTAAATAAAATTACTGAGAGGAAGACAGCTGGTTTTGGGGGGGATAGTTTGTTTGTTTCTTTTTTCCCTAATGAAGAAATAATTTCATAAGGGGTAGCAGAAACTATGGGCTCCCTTTAAAAAATAAAAGTGTGACGATTTGGCTCTGTCACTGCTTGGTAAAGATAAAATTTCAGAATTTATGTTGTAGAGAACAATCCATGCAATAATCCAAACCATTATCATTAATTAAGCCCCAAAAAATAAATTTTAGGAAAACAGCTCTATCAAGCCAAGACTTAGAGCTTCTTTAACATTTTACCCTTGCAATTATTTTCTTTTTTGTCTCTTTAGATGATAACTCTGTTTACTGGACAAAATATCATAAATTATTTCAGATAATTTCAATATAAACCTAGGATGAATGACAGTTTTTTCTGCTGTGGAAGGCCTTTCACTTCTAGTCAAGCTCCATTTCCTACTCTTACAGACTATGCCATTATCCATCCTTCCACAGGCAAATGCCTCAAAGGCATCCCACAAACAAAAGTCTGCAACTGAATCCACTACAAATTCTGTCCCACAAATTGAAGATTGCACACATCAAGATGAGGTTTGAGTTAGACATTGTCCCTGTTTCCACCCCAGAGATTTGCTGGAACAGAAGTAGTTAAATTAAATGTAAAAGATGCTGGAACACAGGCAGTTAAATAACATGTGAAGCATGTAGCATGACTATGGAGTGATTTTCTGATCTTTTTTCATAATTGTTGGCCTGTACTTGAATTAAAAGTATAATTAAAGGTAATTTTATTATAGATATGCAAAAAAGAATTCTCCCAGCCGTAAGCAATTATTCTCTCACCTGAAATACACCTCGCTAGTAAGATACAATCTATTCACATGGAAGAAGAAGAAGTACAGCCAGTTCCCTTTCTTCTATTTCCCACAAGCAGTTCATTAGAATTATGTCCAAAACATTTGTTTAACTTGAAGTTCCACCTCTTAACATTATTTCTAAACATGTAGTTTTCACAAAAAAA
>VYXC01003909.1:87486-106838 GCA_013397175.1 Platysteira castanea
GTGAGGAGTTTAATTGCCCTGCATGTTCTTCTCTTGTCAGCCCAAATTCAATTCCATCTTTCTAATCTGAGAGTTATGAAAAGGCATAGGTTCCTGAAGAGATAAGCTTTGGCACGAGGAGTACTGAGAAACTCACCACATTATTAAGGTTTTCCCAGAAAAACTGAGTGGATAAACCTATAATGCAATGCTTCTTAGAAAGTGTAAAGATGTTTTCACTCCTCTTCACATTGTCTTAAAAGATCACATATGATTTTAACAGTGCATTTTTCATAGTGTATGAACCACAGAAAAATAATGTATAATTATTAATTAATGTGCAATTATGTAATTCCTTATAATGGAGCAAACTCTCTTCCAAATTTTAGCCATGCTCTACATTATAAACACTGGGCCGTGCTGTTAGCAGAAACTCTTGAAGGGGTTCCAGCACACTTTCCCAGAAATATTTCTGCCAGTCTGAGTATCAGCCTTGTCACTCTTTGTCATGGCAGAGAATGTACTTTTCCAAGAAGACAGATACTTTGGCCAATGAAAAGCTGTGAATTGAAGGCCTGGGTTTTTATTTCATCAGTCTGTCTGCAGAAGCTTTTCACAGCCTGATACTGTCAGCTGTGCTAGCCAAGAGTGCTCTCCACACACTCAGGTGGACTGCTGCCAGGCACCCAAAGAGGAAAATAAGGTAGGATTTCTCTTCTATTTTCATGCAGCTCCATAAAATTAGAAATTTTGATCTCAGTACTCAGGCTTGATACAATTCCAGTAGGATATATGAAAAAGATGTGTTTTAGCTGAACTGTCCATCAGCTTTAACAGAAAAAGTATTTTAAATTATCATTACTACAATTAAAATATATATATCTAACTGGAAATAAATTCAAAACAAAGGTAAACATGCAAAAGAACAACACTATTTTCTGCAGGCATTGGCTGTGACAGAGAACTTTTGAGGCTCATCATGCCTGCAAGGAATGGATATATAGGATTGTCCAATATGTGCCTCCCAGGATTAAACCCTTGAAATGTTTCCATTTTGAATAAAACAGTGTTTATGAGAATCCTTGAGTGATTCTGCTATTGCTCAAGAGCCAACTCTGCAACAGAACTTCGACATTGCAACAGCGAGCATTACTACCCTGAAAATTTTTCCTGTCATCTAACAGAATCCTGAATTACATTTTCAGGCTCCTTCTGAAGGACACAGCAATTTATTGGTATCTACCAACCACATTCACAACAGGCACTAATCTGGCATAGAGCCACCTAATCTAACCAGCTGTGTTGCAATGCCAGAGTCTTCCATTTTCACAGCAGAACGAGATATCAACTCCATTAGCTCTTAGCCGTAGGGAAGTAGCTGTCTTCCTTGCCACCCACAGGTGGTGAATTCTCTAATTCTCAACTCTAGAAAAAAATAAGATGGAGATGGTAGCAAAGATTCTGTGTCCACTAAAGCACTTTACTGAATAATTAAGAAAACAAAACCCAGCTTCAAATACCTCACTTGCTGGTTTCAGGATATGAACCAACAGTGAAGACATACCAGATAATATTTTTTATCTTTTGCATCTTTTGCATCTTTTGCACAGTAAGCCATGCTCTGTAATAACTCCTCAAACCAGACCTCAGCAGTCTGTTCCCAAGAATACCCTTGAAATGCTGATAAGCATAAAGATCATCAGAAGTTAAACTGAGCTTTAATTTTAGTTTTAAACTGGTTTTAGATAGCTTTGACAGTTTTAACGTTCTTCAGTAGCCAAATATCTGAAGATGAGACAGCTGAGTATCTCTTCCTCCTCAGTGATGGACTTAATGCTCAGGTTATCCTCCTTCAGTTAAGAGATGAATTTTAACCTGTATGAAAGACAAATAATAAAAAATTATTACAGAAGTCACAGATGAGATGCATAATAACTATAAAAAGTTAGGGTAGACAGCAGCCTCAATGTTTTTAAAACTATTATATGAAGTTAAACTAATATTTTAATAGGTTTGATGCAATTTTTATGTAGTCACATTAACTTCAGCCAGATTCTTGCCGAGACAAACTTACACTAGTGGTTTGAATTTCTTTGTCACACCCTTCAGACTTATTTTAGATGTATAAATACATGTGTATAGAAGCAATATTTTGACAGAGTTGACGCAGATGCTTTCCAATATTGTAATCTTCCAAGCCATCGGTTCTGAAAGGAATATTTAGAGAACAGAAAACTTGCGTGAAATGTTTCAGAAAACACCTTGGCTCCTTTATGCATATATACTTTTTCATTTAGTCATATGATTTTTATTTAAAATATTGCTGATTATTCTCAACTTCTTTTTAAAAATTTAATCTGATGTTTTATTGGATTAATAACTCCAGTCTGAAGTTAAACAGAGAACCTAGATGAGCTCTGATAAAAATAAGATTGGAAACCACTCTCTGCCAAAGAAAAAAAGGGGAGATTCTAGCTTCTTGCATTTCGTGAACTTTGTCTCACAGAGCTGCTCTAGGAGAATGCCATCCACTTGTAAAATAATCCTTATTCAGATATCTATGCCCAGTTAGAAATTGGATGCACCTCATTTTATTTGTTCAACACCAGATATTGAGCAAATTGGGTTAATATAGCTTTTCTTCTGAATCTAGTGACTTAAAAAGAAAAGGACAGCAACAACTCTTCTTGGCCACTTTTTGCCCTATCAGCTCTGGAGTATATAATGAGCAGTTGCTGAACAGTATTATTTTCTACCCATCACAGTGCAAAAAGCTCTGATAAATTACAACAATAAAGGCTTCAAGCATTACAATCAATACTTAATGGAATAATGTAAATCCAGCTTGTGCATGACTTGGGGTTTGTGTTCTTTTGCAAAGAGCAAAAGATTAATGCACAGCAGCAGAAGTGCATTTTTTTCTCTGCAGTCTGATAAACATGAGACAAAATAATGTGCTAAAGTTGCTTTGCTTGTATTGTGGAGTTATCACTCTTTTTTTTTTTAGCCTAGTTTAAAAGGGGACAGAAAGACATGGTGTCTCCCAGAGCTCTTTAAAAACCAAGTTAATGGTATTCTCAGTCTTTAGACATATTTACACATTCACCATCTGGTTGGAAAGAAAAAATCCCAGATTTCAGTAACAAAAATTGTACAGATCTGCCTTCAGGCAACAGAAAATGCATGTGATAAGGGAATAGCCATGAAGTGTAAAGGAGTATTTAGGTCTTAATGCTTATTGACTGGAGACTGTAAAGGAGGTGTGAAGGATGTGTGAAAAATCCTAAATAAAAGAGCTGGAATAACATATAATGTGGATAAAAAAATGTGCTTGAAAGGACTGCAACTGTCTCTAAAGAACTTGGTAAGAGGAGGAGGTGGGATGGAAGAAATGAAGGACAAGAACGAAGAAGCACCATTCTGCATCCAGGGCTTGTTTCAGGAAACATATCATATTCTGCAATTCAGCCACCCAGGTATGTTACTATCAATAATAACTCTCAGAATGCACAAATTCAGCTTTTCTCTCTCTTTCTGTCTCTATCAAATTGTATTTTTACTTCAGTTGGGCAGCGTTCAAACTCAAGGGGCATTGAATATGTCAGAAACAGCAAACAGAAATAATATTTTTAGTATCCACTCCATGCATCCAAGGGACATGACTTGTTGCAAAACCCATTCGACAAATTTGACATCAGTAAAGTATATAGTGTTTGTTCTCTAAGTTAAACAATGGAGCAGGAAGAATGAACAAAGATTTAGTTATAACTTGTATTTTTTTTGATGCACATAGGGTTACTTGAAGTATTATATTTGGTCATGTACGTTCCAATACCAGGCCCAAAGCCTCTTGGAAGGTTTGGGCAAAGTTGCTGGGTTTGGGGGGTTTTTTCTTCTCCTTTTGCTGTTCAAATGGTGACAAATGTCATCTTTCCACTTACGTGAGTAGAGGACAAGGCTAGAGGTTGTAATGTAAGGCCTAGTTTCCTGCTTCTTCAGGAAGCGTATCAGAGTAACACCTTTCTTCCACTTCTAAAGCACATAACGAGAAAGGGATTTTTCCTTTTCTTCTCACTATTACCACTGGTAACCCCATAGCAATGAAGCTAGCAGTCATCTAAATCCTAGTCCAGAATTTATTCATGGTCTGCTGACACAAATTTGGGTTTATGCTAATATTGACCTTTATCTGACCTTTAGCTCGGCAGGAGTTCCCTCCTAGGTGTTTGACATCACAATGTTCTTGTGGAGAGCAATGATGCCTCTTTTAGGCTAAACAAGTCAAAGTATTACAGTCTTCTAAGAGGCTCTATCTTTATTTCAGAAGACTTTCTACACACCCATTTCTGTACAAGTCATCTTTCTGGAAGAGAAGCAGCCAAAACTGTCACTTCTGTGTTCCAGACAATAGGATTAGAAAATCTGCACTGAGATATTAAAGAATGAAAAAACCAAAAACGGTCACAACAGTCTGGAAACTTCTGTTCATTGCTGATTCATAGACTCAAGTCTTAACTGTGCATCAAAGAATAAATTAAATTTTGTGACTTAAACCTGACAAGCCCTAAAGTCTGATTTGAGCTGAGTGCTGCTACTCAGAAATGAGATCTATGAGAAAAATCAATACTTCCATGAAAATTTTAGTTCAATCCTTGGTAGCACACACAAAAAAGGTAAATACAATGTTAGAAATTATAAAAAAAGTGGTAAAGAAATAGTGAAACAAAAGAAAAACCAGAGAAAATGAGCCACTGTATCAATCTATGGCCTGTCTGCCTCTTGAATACCATGGGGTATGAAACTTTCCTTCTCGAAAAGTGAATAGAATACCTGGAAAATGTTCAAAGGCAGCAAAAAAGCTAATCAAAGCCTGCAGCATGGAAGAACAATTAAATAGGCTTATACTCATCAGCCTGAAAAGGATGAAAATGAAAAGTGGCTGTGGTAAAGTTTTATAAAATCATGGGTGTCAGAAAGGCAGTAGAAATGGAACTCTGGTAAAGAAACAGGAGTAAAACTTCTTTCTGTTTGGTGTGCTGGAGCAAGATCAGGTCCTGCAGATATACCCAGCATACACCAATCCGTGCAATGCTTTTCTGCCCTTAGAGAAATGAGTGGCTATTCTTAAAGTGAAACGGGATACAGCAAAGCAATCCAGAGTCTGTAGGGACAACTTTATGCAAAAGTATTCTTCCACTACCAGTACCATACTTGGCCAAGGCATTAGCTGACTATACACATCACTGTGGAGCTTTACAGAGATGAATTTAACTCTGCCCACAGACATCTAGTATTCTTTAAATGTCTCAAAACAACATATAGTAATAACAAAAATTAAAATATGTAATGAATATCTGAAGAGAAGTCAGAGATGTCTACAGTCAGAGCACTATATCTTGTTAGATTTCCAACCTAAAACATTTGAAGAACAGATAATTTTCAAGTGTTAACACTGCTGCATTTCTCAGCAGAGGAGTTGACACATGTCCTACTTCAGTTGCTGACCTAATTTAACAAAAAGTCATCTCATGGGACAGACTTTTAGTGACTCTGAGGACAGAGGATAAGAAAGAGATGAGGAATGAAATCCTGCCATATGCTATAACATATGTACAATAATATTGAATGCTTGCACTGCAATGAATTAATGTCAACATCAGGCTCTCCAATTTAAGCATACCATGATAAATTGCAAACTGAGTTTTACCCAGAGAACAGCCACATTTAAATAAAACAAAACCAAAACAGGAGACTTGTTCAGTAACACCACTCTTCTTAAAACCTCAAAACACACCTAAGTATTATATTTTAATGGTAAACTTTGACTGTTTTCTGTTACAAATTACATTACGGTTAAAGCACCTAATGGTATAAACTACACTAGGTAAAATTCCCCATATCTCTTTGTATAACTTTTTGGACAGAAGGGCCTAAACGAATTATTGTTATTATTTGCCACTCATACCCAAAGGCTCCTTCTAGCCTGGATATATACTGCTTTCTTTCTGTTATAAATAGTAGGCAAATTCTGATACTACACAAAAGGGTTTACAGTCATTCACTATTTAAAGACTTTACCTGTGCTTAAAATACAGTTCAAGAAGTTCAACTGACTTCACAAAAATTACAGACGTTTTCAATATTAAGTTATAGAAAGATCTTTGTGGGACTAGGGCCTAAAATCTGTCTGACACAGATCTTCTGGGTTTGTTACTTTAGATCATCACTCTACAAAATCATGTCACAAATACATACAGCATGAAGTGGGAATACATTTAAACTTCTTTGGAAATGAAAAGAAACAGCATCTTATATATGCTTTATGGAAAATCGGTAAAAGAACGTTTCTGAAGCTGCTCCTTGTAGCTGAGTTTTTGTTAGGATTTTGAGAACTCTTAGAATTCAACTTTCTTATGTTGCAACAAAATAAAATAAAATAAAAAAGAAAGCCCAGTATGCGAATTTAAAAAAAAAAAAAAGTCAGTTTAATATGTTCAATGATCAGAATAAAGAAAAGGTAAACAAAACAGCTAAGAATTCAATGGAAAATAGTTACAGAAGGCTGGGTTTTATTTCTATAGCCATGACTATAAGTATCATGGGAAGTCAGCTGTAAGTACTATATGAAGTCATACTGAAACCATGGTAGGCTAGCATTTAGAAAAGATTATATCTCTGTAATAAGGCGTTTCTTGGAGATGATTTAAAATACAGTCACTTTCAAGATTAAGGAATGGGGTCAAGGCATGTGTACAATCACAAATTTGGAGAGGAATGTGTGGATAAGAGGATAAGAATGTGTGGATAAGAGAAGAAAGAAGCTGACTGTTGCTTTATGCCCCCATTTTTGATTATTTTTCCTGCTATGGCTCTTAATTTCATTCCTCAAGTACAGAACCAGCTCAGTTATACCAATATAAATGGGATTTCATCAATGCTACCTCAGGTAAAAAACTGCAGAAATAAGAGCAAAAACTGTCTTTCATCTAACTTAGAGTAGCTCACACTGAATTTGTATCTCTGTGTGTCATATCTCATAATATAAAATATGTTTTTCTCTATATTTCTGTGCATTTTAGAAACTGGTGACAGTTTTATTTCTTTGTCACTAACAACAGGCAACAAAGACAATTTTGTGCAAAATGTACAAAGAGATAGGTATACATTTCAAAGCCTGCTATATATGTATAGCAAATTGACAGGTAGTGGCATTTGCTGCAAAACACAGAGAAGAGCAGAGGATCCAATGTCTTAATTACCAAGACCAGTGTAGCTCTACTCTCACTCTGTGCCTCATTGTCCCTGGTTGTAAGCCGTATTTTCTGAATTAATATTTACAAATTTTCTGGTTTGGTTAAGGTTAGTTAATTTTTTTGCAATGTTATGAAAGTGCAAAGTACTCTTACTAAGGGTGCAAGATAGGAAAATGCAGTACATTTGTCCACGAGGGTCCCCTCCTTCACATGGATTTAACATAGTGAAAACTACCCATATGCTACAACATATGGCAGAATTCCAGTATCTCTTCATATACCTGATTCTTCATCCTCAGTGTAAACAAATGGTGCTTTCACAGGGGGATACTGAATCAAACTGGGCCACAGACTGAATGATTTTGTCTTTTCCTGGAGCAGATTGACAAGGGAAAGCTGATAAACCAAAACAGACAACAAATGCTCTTCATCTTAAAGGAGAAAAAAACAACAAACAAAAGCTACAATTCACAGTTCAGTTATGATATATAGGGCATATGCATTTTGAGCTTTTTAGTATATTTTAAAGACTTTTTTTTCCATACACCTTCCAACAAATAAATAACATTAAGTGACCAGTAGATGGTAAGTTTTTTCTAACTCTAGCTTTTTTTCCCTCAAATCCTTTCAGAAACTGAACTTTATGGCACATATTAGAATGCTAAGTCTCAAAATTACCTTAGATTTACTAAGCAAACCTCTGTGCTCAACACTGGAAATACAATCAAATTTTCGGTTCCAATTCATCCCATTTTTAAGGTGAAAGTTAAGTGCTTCATTCACAAGAGCTTATGATTCTATATATCTCTACACTGTACTATAACAGAAATACACCAAAACCTCTATTACTGTTTCACAAAGAGAAATACTGGAGAGTGGAAGAACTCTGAGAGCAAATTAAAGTGAAATCTTGACTTGTGTTAAGGAATTACTTGCCACAAGGACATCTAATACATTCATACTTGTCATAAAGAATGGGTAATGAAATCTTGACCAGGTTTTTATATGAAATAAGAATGGCACCCAGGTCAGCTGCAGAACTGATTTAAATTATCATAAGCCTTGATCATAAGCACATTACATACAAATACATTTTGAATATCCAAAAATACAATCCTATGGAAATGACAAATTCAGTAGACTGCAATCCTGACCCAGTGTCATTTGCACAATCAACTGTGCATGTTTTGCAGCCAATGATAGATTTCAAGAAAGAATATGAAGAAAAATACTCTGAAATGAGCAAAATCTGTGCAGAGAGAAAACAAGTTCCCTGAAAAATGAGCTGGGAAAAAGAGTTAATTTCTACTCCCTTTCTCATTTACTGACCTGCCTAAGTCAGTTCTCGGTGCTAAAGTTAGTGCAGTGAAAGAAAAGCTACCACATTTGCACCAGGCTGCAGGTCCTCTAGGGAGATAAAACTGAAAAGAAAATTGGAAATAGTATCACAGAAAGAGCACTTCTTTCTGAGTTTTTAATTTATTTTTGCTTCAGCTCTACACCAATGTACAGTGACACAAGTCAGATTTCTAGATGTGATAGCACATAACAAAAGCACTCAGGATAACAAAGATTCTAGAAATTTCAAAATAATAAATAGTTGTATTAACTCAAGTAAGTTTACATATAATTGACTATATATGTATATATAAAATAATTTTCCAGCCATGTGAGACCCTTTTCCAGGGCACTTTTAGCCAGGAATACCTCCTTCAAGTCAAGTAATTTGTGATTGAATTATAGCATTTCTGTCAGAAAATTGTCTTAATTTCAGACCAGAAAGAATCCTGGAAGAATGATGATGTTTTTATTTCAAAGATCATTGCACTCTTGCAAATTTGCTCCTTGGATCCAGTATGGTTTTGTTTAGCTTTTTTTTTGGTTGGTTTATTAGACTTATTTTTGCCACTGTGTAAAAGAAGAGAGAGGCATTACTTACCTTTCCCCATGTAAATAATTACAAACCAGTATTAAATTAGCTTTCGGTTGTCCTTCTAATGAATTAAAACATAGAATTCTTTTATATATCTATCTATCTTTCTATCTATCTATCTCTTTATTTCTGCAAAGTATTTTATTAATGTTCCTTGGATCTCTCTTGTGGCCCTGTGCTGAATCACCTCCAAAGTCTCCATGAGCTTTTTTGGGATTAGGAAAAAAAATAATTAAATTACATTTGTCTTAGTGTCTGAAGAACATAGTACCAGGCACCACAGTGTATCACAGCAGTTGTATATACTTACAGAAAATAATGGTAATCTAGTCATTTGCCTCGTCATAAAATCGGCTTTATGGTATGCATATAACAGGAGTGTAACCAGTACACACCTGATGGAAAGGAGCCACCAGGAAGTGTTTGGTACCAAGGTGTGCCAAGAATGCATTGTTCATATGTTGCTTTATGTTACTTTGGACTGAAAACTAGAGGTACTTCTTCTACTATTTTTAAAAGACCTGTATTATAACAGGCTAAAATCTTCTTAGCCTGTCACGGAGAAGAGTTTTCCAAGGCCAAAAGTAAATTAATCAGAATTCATCTTCAGGTGTGAAAAACAGTCCCAGAAATTAAGTATTTAGTGAGTTTGAAGACCTAAAGCAATGCAAAGCTAATACATATATAAATATTTTCAATGGTGACTTGCTGTGACTGACAGCCGGTGCCTAAACCAGCAGCATAATCATAGCCTGAATCTTCAGGGGTCAGATTTGGACTGCACAGAGACAGAATGAAAAACAAAAGCTTGTTTGTAAATAGATTTATATGTACGTAGATATACCTCTAATTTACTCAGCCACTGACAAGTTTGACTTGAGCTAGGCAGATGAACTGGGATGTAGCGCCTAGAGTTTTTCCCCATATTTCAGTCAGATTGAAGAAAAGTTAAATCTTCCTCAAATGAAAAAATAGTTAGTTCATTAATTCTTTTGTTTGTTTTGCATTACAAGTTCCCCAATAAACTGTTGCTTAAATATTATGAAGACAGGCAACAGCAGGCTAATTTTCATTAGCATCAAAGTTTTGCCCAAACTTTTTTGATCTGCACAATTAAGTAGGAAATCTTAAGAAGAACTTTTCTGGTAGATTTTCATGCCTGTACAGCCAAGCAGAAAAGAAAAGCAGGCAAAACTGAAAGAAACTAATAGCTCAGCAGTATCTTTCATAACTGAATAATTTGAGGTTCACTGTATGACGATCTGAAATCCTCTAGTGGACAGTGTGTCTGACACCAGTAGTTTTCCATATGAAATTGAAGTCAAAATGGTATATTTCGTGTACACACATGCAAATGGTTCTTTGTGGCTGGCACAAGCACAGTTCTGCTGCATGGGTGACAGTCCAGGTGCACAATGCAAGCCATCATATTAGCATGTTCACCTAGCCTGGGTTTTTGCCCAAGCACCTTATGTTTTGTATCATGCAGAACTTAAGCTGCATCTGCAGAGCAAGCCCACCTTAGTGGATCTGAGGCCTGTGCATCCCAGCATGCTGAGATGACCTTGTCTTTTGGACAGAGCAGCATCCATTTCCCAATCAAGATGAAAAGATCATAAACATTCCTTCCTACAGGACCATTTTCTACTATCACATCTACATTTCCACGTATGACTAATATAAAAGCTGTGTCTAGGAAAGCTGGAAACGTGACTTCAGAGAAAATCAAAAAGTCTTATATCATCATGAAAAAAAGTCCCAGGGAGAGTCGCAAGGATAAAAACGTCATAAGGAAAATACAACTACTTCCAGAGGTAATATTATGACACAATAATAGACACTACACAAAGTGACTGCTTACAATAGCAGAAGAATTATATTTCAGAAACTCCCTTTCATCCCAATATAAATGAATTTTGCTTTAATTTAGCCAGGTAAGAGGGAGAAGTGCAAGTACTTCATCTACCTGGTGGCCCTTTCTGCATTTTAAGAGGACAAGTTTTCTGCATAAGATGCATGCAGGCTGGTAGCTAGATAATATTTCTGTGCTCCACTTTGCAGAGATATCTGGAAGCAGAGCCACTGCTTTAGACTTTGAAAAATGTACTAAAGCAAACTTATCTTTCTCCCTGTTTGGAATATGGTGGGGGATACTTTGGGCTTGTTGGCAGGGAGGATCTCTTACTGTCTTGTGGGTTTTTTCAGTTAGGAAGGAATAGACTTCAGTGACAGTATTTTATATTTCAGTATTTTTTCTATCACAAATAGTTTCTTCAAGTAAGAGAGAAATAGCAGTGTCCTGGTTTCAGCTGGGACAGAGTTAATTCTCTTTTTACTAGCTGGTACAATGCTGTGTTTTGGATTTAGCATGAGAATAATGTTGGTAACACACTAATACTTTAGTAAGTGCTCAGTAGTGCCTACCCTAAGTCAAGGACTTTCCAGTTTCCTACGATCTGCCAGCCAGCAGGTGCACAAGAAGGGAAGCAGCTGACCCAGGACAGCTGACCCGAACTGGCCAAAGGGATATTCCATACCATAAAACATCATGCCCAGTATATAAACTGGGGGGAACTGGCCAGGATGTACCAGTTTCTGCTCGGGGACAGGTTGGCCATCATTTAGTGGGTGCTGAGCAGTTGTACTGGGCATCTCTCATTTCTCTTGGTAATTTCCCCTTTCTTCTTCTTCTACCTCTATTATCATTATTATTATTATTATTATTATTATTATTATTATTATTACTACTACTACTATTACTATGGCTGGTCTTGGTATAATACCATAATATTTTACTTTATTTCAGTTATTAGGTTGTTCTTATCTCAAACCATAAGCATTTTTTACCCTGATTCTCCTCCTCATCCCACTGAAGGGTAATGAGTGAGCAGCTGCATGGTACTTCATTGCTGGCTGGGGTTGAAGCATGACAGGCAGGCAAACACTAAGTCTTAAAATCACCATAGGAAGCTTCCCTCTATATCCTTCTGATGTGATAGAAGCAGCAGGAAATATCATCTTGGATTTAGTGCTTGACAGACTAGAGTCTCTGTCAGTAGTCTGAAGGCAGTAAATGCCTGTTTGAAAAAAAGCATGATGACTTAAATGTTCTATTTACTAATGAGTTGGAAACTACTTCCGAGAAATCTAACAGTTACCAAAATAAAGCAATATTGAGACAATAGTTAGTAGTTTAATTCAACAGTTTCAGAAAACAGCACAGCAACAGACATTAAGGTTCATTTTTATAATATAATAGTATCTCCCCTCTTTTTTGTGTGAACCAAGAAAATGAACTAAGTCCCTAACGAAATGACATGTGTTTAATCTGAAGAATAAGGACAGCCTCCAATTCTGATATGAAATGATGTGGAAGTATCCTTTTCTCAGATTCAGCAGATAGTATTGCCAAGTGAGGAATCAACTGAAATTTTTAATGTGCTTCTTTTGCATGTAAATTTAAGAAAAGGTTAGGTTTACCTCACAAAACAAAACTAAACAGTTGAGCCAGGTTTGACTGAGTGTTGAGTTCTGGACTGTGCAACAGATCTGCAATGTCACAAAAAGCATTTAAGCATAGGATCAAGGGTAGCTCAGGCTTCAGGAGTTACACATCTCAGTTTCAACCTTCTGGACTGTCTGTCACTCACTAAATGTTTCTGTGACAGAGCCACAGAAAATGTGCTCTGGAAGTTATTATTAATAATTACTCTAGTTGTGTAATGACAGCAGGGTCTGCTTCTGCTCCTACTTCATCCCTGCAGTGAAGAATCAGACTTTTCATTTATACTTTTTAACAATAGTTTTGTATGGTTTGTTACATTGTATAATTTTTTATTGCACTTGAAATTCCTTTGGTGTGGCTGAATCTGCCCAAGAGAGATTATTGCCAGCCATTCGGGCTGCCGTCCTCTACTCCCTACAAACCCAAGTGATCCTTTGTAATAACAGTTTAAATATCTTTTTCTTAAATACCTGTCTCATCTACCTCCAGGCATCTTCTTACTGGTTAAAATGTCAAGACTAAAGAGTTCATTAATGATTTCTAAAACAAGCTGCAAAGTACGAACTGCAAATTATTACATTGTCTGCGAGTAAGAATCCGTATTTTGTTTTCTGCCTTTTTATCCCTTCAAATTTTGGATGTTCCCTGATCCTGTACTGAGTGAATCTTTTTCCTCCTCCATTCACAATGACAGAATCTCTGTCTTGATTGTTAATAATTTTATATGTCCAACAAACCTTTGTCGATCTATCCCCATTAGACAAAACTTTGAAAATTTGTATCAAGAATAGTTAAAATCCTCATGCAAATATATATATATATATATATATATAATTCAAAAAGAAGAGACTGTGTCCCTTTTACAATGAATGAGCTTTTAATTTTTAGTTTTAAATTAGCAGTCAGCTTCTATGGCTGAGGGCTAGCTTAGTCCTTTGACGCTGGCTAGTAAAAATCCTTGGAACATAAATATATGCAATAAGCCAATAATTCTGCCTGCCTTTCTGCTGCTCTTGAGGGTATCTCAGTTCTGGCAAACAGACGGGTAATGGGAATTAGAAGGAGGGGAAAAAAACAGCAATAAAAATATAAATCACAAAAGGAAGGAAATCCATTTGGTCCTTGGCAGCAAAGACATCGCTCAGCTAATCCATGCTGAGTGCAATCCAATACTCCTTTATATAATCCTGTTCTTGTGGAAGAAAATTAAAGTTTAATGCAATAAAGGCTGACACAAATCACTTTTGTTGCCCAGAAGCAGATTAAAGAACAGTTAAAATCATACAAATCTAATTTATTTTCTGTTGTTGTTGTTGTTTTATTTTATCCAGCGACATATTTATTCTTTAATTTGCAGCATCAGTTTTTGATTATTAAGCATATATTCCCAATGTAAGAAAGATTTTGTGATGCAAAGAAAGGAAAAGAAAATAGTGACAGCCAAGAAATTATTAGTTTTTAAATGGTACATGT
This sequence comes from Platysteira castanea, assembly GCA_013397175.1. Lineage (NCBI taxonomy): Eukaryota > Metazoa > Chordata > Aves > Passeriformes > Platysteira > Platysteira castanea. The sequence goes on from VYXC01003909.1 coordinate 101,630, forward strand.
TAAGGTTCTTTCAAAATTCCATAAATTTTTCATAAATTTATATGAGCCCTTGCCTTTAATCAATCCATGTCCAGGGGACTTTAAAATAAGCATAAAGTGGAGAACTATAATTCATAACTGGAGCTGTACAGGTCACTCCCATTAACTAACACTCTTGGTACACACACAGTTGTTGTTCTGCAACACAGTAGAGATCTGTCAACGATGGACAAACCAAGAATTTCTGCAAGAGAGACAACAGTGTACGAGAATTGTGACCCTGATCTTCCATTTTATTACTCCAGCCATCAGCCTCAACATACCCTTTACCAGTAAAGTGGACTGAAAAAAACCCCAATGAAACAAAACAAGGTGAAAACAGACCCTAGGCATATTATTCTCCATACAATACATTCTTTCATGACAGAAAAGGTTACAATTTATCTGCAATGTTGATCAGACTTATGACTGTGTTGAAATAGGATCAGGTTTTTCATTTTCTTTGCCTTTGTCCCCAGCTCCAACATATCCTCTCTCACAAATTCCTTTGGGAAATTTCCCTTCCTGCACTTCATATTGGTGGTACAACATAACCGCAGACGTATGTGGAGAGAATGCAGGCGACCGTGTACAGTTATCATTTTTCCCAGTAGAGCTATCAGAATATTACCCAAGGCACTAGAGAAGTTTGTGAAATACAATATGGAAGTGGAAAGATTGCATAATTTCTCCAGTATTTCTCTCCTTCACAAGTATTTTTGCAGCAATCTCTGCAGGTGTGTTCATAGAGAAGGAAGGGGCTCCTTCTGAATAGACTGGGGTTAAAAACATGCCTTAAAAACATGAAAAGGCCTCTTTCATTTTCATTGTATCACACTGTCCTCACTCACACTCTAGGTAAGGAAAACCCAACATCTTGTGGCAGTTCAAGGCCTCGTTACAGTTAGATTTAAGGGATTCTCCAGAACACATTTATGAGCAAGATATTTGCCCTGGAAATACCACTTTCTTAGGAAGAAGGAAAAGGAAACAGATCACAAAACTCTACAAAATCTGATATCCTAGGAGTACTCTGTGGGAAGAAAATAAAATTAGTAGGGTTTTATTGTGTCTGAGTGACACTCAGCAAATTCTTTGACAGAAGCTATTTCATATAATCTTGACATCTGTCCTTGCCTTACATCTGTTCTTACCTGTGGTAAGAGTTTAGCCTGGCCAGCTGCACCAGGGAGGCCAAAATAAAAAAGACAGCTTAAGAACCCTCTGCTTTCTGAATTTTAACATGCATGCCTATTTAAAACTGGGGTTTCAGTTCTCAGGTTCTAAGGCTGCTTTATTCATACTTTTTTTTTTTAAGTTCTGTTTTTAAAAAACATAGGGTGAAATCGGGCACATTTCTGTTGTGGTTTTTTTTTTTAACTTTTTAAAGGATCGATTCTCATTTTTTGGCACGTGAAAGCAAGTCTATAGAGAGTATATGGCAAGACCTGTATACATTTAGGAGAACATGGTTCTAACAACCAATTTTTATTTAGGGAGGGTGCACTTTAAAAGACCATAATATCTCCAGTACAGAATATGCTAGAGTCTTAATTTCCCCATTTACTTCTTTATATATATGTGAAGAATGCCACAACCATGCTTTAAGACCCTGTTATATTGTGATCTACTCTAATTACATGGGATCAATCAGCAGTGACAAAACTCAATCTCTAGCCTCTGGAGTGCCACTGGATATGTAGGTCAAGTCCTGGTTTGCCAGACCACTTGCATTGGTTTCCTGTGCTTGGTGGGAAAGTACTAAATGCAAAAGTGGGGGATGGGGGTGTGTGTTTGCATGTGTGTGTCTGCATGTATCTGCTTCCTAATCCCTTTGCATCCTGCCAGCCTTCTACTGCAAATGTCATCGTCACCAAGGCAGTAGTTGAATCCAACAGGTGGGGCAATAAGCCATGACATTTCTAGCACGTTTAATTGTAGGGGCTGTGCTGGGATACTATTCAGTAAAACATAGTTTCACTTGGTGCCAACATCAAGACCACTGACTTTGTTTTTACTCCAAGTCTACATGAACTAGGGTGTAAAGTTCCCACCCCAATACACTTTATGACCTTTCAGGTGCCTAAACCTCTGACCTATATCATTCCCATCTTTGCTAGTTCAGCCTCCACATGGTGACAACCTGCTAGACTCTGTGTCTGGTCTAACAATGATCTACTCACAGTAGAATTAAAGTATTAGCATGGTATTCCTGTCCACCCAACCTGAAAGGGCTTTTCGATGGTTGTAGGAGAGGCTCCCTGGAGGAAATTGTAATATACAGGGATTTGTTGTGAGCCTATTATTGCCTAGTGCTAAGACAGTTCATAAATTTACACCCGTGATGTCTATGCACCAAATTTTTTTCATTACAGCTCTTCCTTATGACAACTTACTTGCTGCATTCCTCAAAAAAAGCTAGTCTGCGACTGAGAAGTAAGACACAGATTTTCTTTCACTTTCAATTTTTTTCTGATCTTAATGTACAAATATATAAATTAAGAAAACAGATCTAATTAAAAGACAAAGTATATTTTAAGGACTCCAAACTAGCATCTCATTTAGATCACAATTGTTTTGCTGTCAACTAATTTAATTTGCATCCATACCAAATTAAGAAAAAAAAGACCAAAATGTGCCTGGCTTTCTTTTCAAAGAACTACTACTACTACTACTGTTACTACTACTACATCTATAAATCTTTATTCTATAAAATAGAAAGTTTATAAAAGTTATTCTATTAAATAATCAAGTACTGAGGGTTAGCTTCTTTGAAAACAATCACCTTTCATTCTAAGATATGATCATTATTATTGCTTTAATATGACTATCAAAATGACATTAGTACTTGCATGTTAGGTAGCAAAAGACAAAACCGATATGCTCTTGCTGTAGAAAGCTTTTTCTGAACACTCCAAATATAAAAATGGTGAGTTTGGAGGAATAGGGGAGTAAAAAAAGGGTTAAACCACAGATTCAGAAGAAGAATATAATTATTATGCAAATATTCCAGAATAATTTCTAGCAACTTACATTCGATGAAATAATTTTTTCTTCTAATTGGATATGAATAGCAGTAATTTCAGTGTACACTAAGGATTGTACCTTCTTTTCTTTTTACTGCTACAAATATTCAGGTTTTTTTCTGGAATTTTATTTCGAATGCCTTTCTCAATATGCAGTATTTTAAAATAAAACTTGATATGTGTGTTTGCTACTGAAGCTAGAATCCAGTTCTTAATTATAAAATTAGTAAAATTCCTTTCAATTTACTTCCTTTTGTAAGACTCAAAAGCATCCATTTAAGTAAACAATTTATGCTCACCTGGAAAAATTAATGTACTTTTTTCCATTTGTTCCAGCTACTTCTGTCTTAAAATTTTCGGTCCTGCCAAGATATTACAGTGTGTTCCTCTGGAATAGATTAAACACTTTCTTGCCAAAAATCATGTTAAATTTAAAATAAAACCTATGTTCAGGCCAGTTTAACTATCATTTCCATTGATATCAGTGGCAAGGGTTTACTGAATTTATGAAAAAAAATTTAAAAATCATAACCATAAAGTGAGAATGTTTTCAGAACTGCCAATCTTTCCTTTTGGTGAGGGCAAATTCTTACAAATTCAGAATCACCAGAAAACTAACAGAAAATTTCCCATGAAACTTAGTAAATCAACTCATCACTTACTATAGGGTGGACTACCTGCAGAAGCCTCACGTGTTTTCAGCTTTAAAATAGGCATAAGTATCTGTCTGTGCAGTCCTTTACTGCAAAGTCATGTTAACTTCAGTGGTTATCAGTGTTGTCAAACAGACCTTGGTGGAGAAAAACTCTGGAAATGCTGTATCAAACAAACTGCAGGGACTGTCTTCTCCAGTTTGAAGGCAGCCTGGAACATGGTTGTAAATGACATGAAAGTTTTCAGGTGTGAGAACCAAAAAGTATCTGCTACTTAAGACATTATCCTCCTGAATTCTCTTTCTCCCCAAGCCTCTTCCACATCTCAAACACAAAAGCCTAACCAAGTCCCTGGCTTCCCAATGACAAATATAAAATGAATTTGCATGTTTCTATTTGAGACTTCTGCAGGACAATGATAAGCTGAAAATGTAGGGATTTCACAAATATAGCAAGTGTTTTTTAAAGCTCAGCAGTAACTTATAATGTAACAACATTAATGGTTTTTGACTCGTGTATTTTATAAATAAGAGAGCATATACTTGTTGAAGGCAGCTGATTGGATGCCAGTCTTATATCTGAGTGACTATATGACTTCCTCATTTCCTTGTGGCTCTGATCTCCCCCAACACCAGGAAGCCTAAGCAGCTCATCCCACACTAAGTCAGAGTCACCTCAAATTCAGTGTTCCCTTCACAGTGAGTATTCAAAGTTATCTGTTTATCAAGGTGAAGAGCTCACCAAAGACAGCTTAAAACGCCATCCATGCTCTCACAGGACCTAACAGTACCCAGGGAAAAAAAGAGTTCTGAACAGCCCTTTGAATCTCAGACACAAGGTGAAGAATGGCTTTTTGCTGGAGACGGCAGGAGCACGGCAGCACTTGCTGTTTAGGCCTACTCAAGTGTATTCCAAAACTGGCCATTTCGCAAAGGCAGGTTTTTTTGACTAATCCCATGCCAAAAATGTATTTTAACTGAGAAGTAACATATTAACTGGTAAGGAACATGGGGAAGAATGGAGAGAAGGACTATTGTTTCATGTCTGTTGTACCACGTTTTGTACTCTAGTTGTGCTGTGTTCTTATTTTACAACACAAATATATATTATATGCTCAACCAATTCTGTTCACTCATTTTTTTGGGAGGTTATCCTGAAATCGATATTGTTTTTGGAATTGAGCACCTGCTGAGTAGAATAAAGTTGGCAGATCTGTGGTATAAATCTTAAAAACAATAATTATGACTTTTTAATTAAGGCCTGACACAGTACTTTTCTCTTAACTATTTTAACCATGCCAGTAGCACCAGCTCAGGTACAGTGTTACAATAATGCAATAACAATAATTCCCTATTGTGCAGAGGCAAAAACAGAGCAGTCTTTGAGCAGTCAAAATAGTCTTTAAGTGTATTCTTTGAAATGATGGAGACACAATCAGCTGTAATGTATGGACTGCATCAGTTCCACTAGGTGAAGAAGAGAGGCATTTTTTAAGGTAAACATTGCCTGTTG
>VYXC01003909.1:107140-127352 GCA_013397175.1 Platysteira castanea
AAAAAAAAAAAAGAGAAAATAAATAAAACGAATCTTTAAAATCTAGGTTGTTTAATATGTATTTCAGAGAGAAACAGAATGTAATATGCTGAGTTATGAATACCTGGCCAGAGTCCAACTGGCTATTAACCAAATAGATTACCAAGGAAGAAATGAGGGAAAAAATCCAAACCCTCAAAAAAAAAAAAAAAAAAANTGTAGGGATTTCACAAATATAGCAAGTGTTTTTTAAAGCTCAGCAGTAACTTATAATGTAACAACATTAATGGTTTTTGACTCGTGTATTTTATAAATAAGAGAGCATATACTTGTTGAAGGCAGCTGATTGGATGCCAGTCTTATATCTGAGTGACTATATGACTTCCTCATTTCCTTGTGGCTCTGATCTCCCCCAACACCAGGAAGCCTAAGCAGCTCATCCCACACTAAGTCAGAGTCACCTCAAATTCAGTGTTCCCTTCACAGTGAGTATTCAAAGTTATCTGTTTATCAAGGTGAAGAGCTCACCAAAGACAGCTTAAAACGCCATCCATGCTCTCACAGGACCTAACAGTACCCAGGGAAAAAAAGAGTTCTGAACAGCCCTTTGAATCTCAGACACAAGGTGAAGAATGGCTTTTTGCTGGAGACGGCAGGAGCACGGCAGCACTTGCTGTTTAGGCCTACTCAAGTGTATTCCAAAACTGGCCATTTCGCAAAGGCAGGTTTTTTTGACTAATCCCATGCCAAAAATGTATTTTAACTGAGAAGTAACATATTAACTGGTAAGGAACATGGGGAAGAATGGAGAGAAGGACTATTGTTTCATGTCTGTTGTACCACGTTTTGTACTCTAGTTGTGCTGTGTTCTTATTTTACAACACAAATATATATTATATGCTCAACCAATTCTGTTCACTCATTTTTTTGGGAGGTTATCCTGAAATCGATATTGTTTTTGGAATTGAGCACCTGCTGAGTAGAATAAAGTTGGCAGATCTGTGGTATAAATCTTAAAAACAATAATTATGACTTTTTAATTAAGGCCTGACACAGTACTTTTCTCTTAACTATTTTAACCATGCCAGTAGCACCAGCTCAGGTACAGTGTTACAATAATGCAATAACAATAATTCCCTATTGTGCAGAGGCAAAAACAGAGCAGTCTTTGAGCAGTCAAAATAGTCTTTAAGTGTATTCTTTGAAATGATGGAGACACAATCAGCTGTAATGTATGGACTGCATCAGTTCCACTAGGTGAAGAAGAGAGGCATTTTTTAAGGTAAACATTGCCTGTTGTTGCTTTTTCTTCACATCTTTACTTTCCCCTGAAACCAGTGGATTTTCTGGTCTGCTTTTTCGTAAACTTGAGTGTTCAGTAGCAATGCAGATATACAAAGGTACAATAGACATGGTCTCCATCAGTCACCCTGTATTTCTTACTCAACCATAAACTAAAGAAGACCCTGAAAGTTTAAGAATTAATAGAAACAGTCTTTGTTCAACTGCTTAACAGTGGACGCCAGCAAGTTCTCAGATGGATGACACTCGTATGAGCAACACAACATACTTCACGGGTGTAAAATATTCCAGTTGTAGATCCTCCTCTTCAATGGCCAAAAATTTTAACTGATATTGCTGATATAAGTGTTTCTTCTGGGTTTTTGTTGACAGCAGGTCTAGTTATAAATTGCACCTTACTGTACCCTTGAGCAGCACAGATATATTGACAATGTTTATGCTGTAGACACAGTCCTTATTTTTGGGTCTAAATTGGAATCTCTTTGCTCTGTTGAGACTCTGAACCTGACTCCAAAACTAGATGAAGCTGATTAGCCAGTTTCCATCGAGACACCAAAAATAAACCAAGAGAAAACTATCAGATGATTAATCCAATCTGCTATCAAAATGTGACTGGTATAATCCTAGTGTTACTGGAGACCCGAACTCTACTTTGACAATGTGTTTGCAAGTCCTACAACATTTTTAGTTTTCTTTACTGCATGTGTATCTTGACCCAGTGTTGATAAACAGGCTCTTGTGCTGTGAAAAAAAAAAAAAAANAAAAACCAAAACACAAGCAACCACAAAAGACCAATCAACCAACCAACTAACCAAACAAAAAAAACCAAAAAAATTCAGCAATTTTAAAAACAGGTGTTATATGAACTGTCAGGTATAAGGGTGCTGTGAGGTGTTTTAAACAAAGATCATGATTTAAGCTCCCAGTTGAACTCCTCAGGAATTCAGGAATTTTTTATTAGGCTCAGAGTTGTTGCAATAATAAACATTCTTGTCAATTGGTTTCTGTGTTCACAATACACAATGTTTTAACAGCTCTTTTAAAGTGAGATTGATAGGTCAGGACATGTCTCCCTTGTTGTTACACAAAGGGACCACGAGGCCATTTCAAAAAATCTCTTAGTGAAAGTCTGCATGGCAGGGCCTTTTTTAGCACAGCTCAGCTCACTGAATTCCAGTTCACCGAAGGAAGGACAACAGACATTACAAATCCATACAATTTAAGAAAAATATTTCATTAGCCAAACTTGAAGATAGGATATGACCAGGAAATCATTGAACATAGGAATGCAATGCTTTTAACAGCATGGTATGCCAGAGGTGAGAAAATAGTACCTTAATGTCCTCTGATTACGTAAAATGCATTATTTTCCAGTGTCGGGTGCTCTGCCTCTCAACTGCAAAACTTCAGGAAATTACTTTTCTACTCCATGAACATGAATACAAGTGTATTTTTTTTATGTCAAATGTATTCAGACTACACCTGTGGAAAGACATGGACCTTATTAGGTGCTGATCAATCTTTCTAATGGCAGAATTTCAGCCAAGATCCTCACTTATAACCTGACGTGATAAAGCAGAGGAGCAATAAGATTACAGACAACAGCTAAGATAATTTGGTAAAGAGCTGTTGCAACCCTGGAGTAACCAAATGAACACATTACAACAAATGGAGACAATGATTATGTACTACAGATTCATTATAGCAAGGTTTGCTACATTTCTAAGAATGTATCATCTGTGACACACTGTTGTTAAATTTCAACCTGCAAAAGTAATCTGAACTGTAATTATAATCTCTATTCATTTTAGTCCATAAAGTATTCCACGAAAGCATCCTGTCCTAAAGAACCACATAAATATCATTAATCTCCAAGTTATAAATAGCGGTATTTAAACAGAAAAATGAAGAAACCTGGTGAAAACAGCAGAAAAATCTGCTGCCAGGCCTACTATAAGAACATAACCATTTGGCATAAGCTTAACTCTGTGGCTGCTGCTGAAGTCAATGGAAAAAACTAATTTTTAAAAATCCCACCCCAGAGTTCATGGGTTGTGAGGCCCTATATTCAGACTTCTACAAGTTACTTCAAAAATTTAAAAAATATCCAAAAGTGGGTGTTTGTTTGTTTGTTTTTAACGAGAGGAAAGAAATTAAAAATAATGTGCCAGAGAACACTAAAATACCATAGACTATGTAATATTTCTTCCAAGCTGATGGTGTGTAACTGAACTACTGCTTAACCCTCTTGACAGCACAGGACAAGGAATATCTATGAATAACAGCTATGTAAAGACAGGCATCCAGGGTCTCTTTTAAAGTTACTGAATTGATAAAACCTTTACTCTCGTAATTCAGAGTCTAATAAATGTATTGCAGAAAAATACACTCAAAATAATCGACAGTGAGGAAAAGAGACAGATTGCAATGAACAAAAATGCTTCAGGCCCAAGAAATCTCCACTTTTCTCCTAAGGCTTGTTAAAATTTTGAAGTCATAAAGCCATGTAGAAAGGCTGTTCTGTTTTCTAGCCATGAAATCTCCACATTAGTTCTTTCAAAGAGAACTGATTTCTGATCATGACATAAGCTTAACCTGCCATCTATTGTGCAATATTGTATGGAGCATGAGCTTGGATTTCACATTCTGTAAATGTTAACACGTTACATCAATAAATCCATACTAGCTGATTTTGTAGTTCTCACCCAGACAAAACACAACAGAAGTTGAACACCTAAGTAAAGGCTACAGGATTTGTCAACTTTAGCCTTAATTTCATTTCCCCTTGAAACACCAAGGCAAACAGATTTTATTTGATTTTATGCGTGCTATGGGAAGGAAAAAGGAAAGAACTGGGAAGAGAAGAAATTGAGTTTAAGGAAATAATTTTTCCTATCCTTCTTTCATGGGCACTACACAAAATCCATACATCCAGGGAATCAGTGGTAAGGTGAGGGTGCAGTTCCAGGGGGACCAGGATATTCAAGTGTTCAGGCGGTTTCTTATGAAATTCATTCCTTACCTACTACAGTGATGAAACTGGAGTCTCACAGGTCCTTGTTCAATGCCACAGTAAGGTACAAGACCATCAATGTGCACTTACCAAAGCCAAGCTTTCCTGTGCCTGGGCAAAAATATGAGCTTGAGACTACACTTCATTGCTAAACAAAGTAAAAGTCTGGTATTGGTCTGCCACTGCCACTCTAATAATCTTCAGTGTTAAAATAAAATTGAGATCTTTCTTTCAAATGAGTTCCAAGGAAGAAGTTTTCTGAACTTGAAATAGCTAATCAAGAAGAAGATGTGTTTAGTAATTTATAAAATGGTACGTTTCACTGTAAGACATATAATACCAGTGATTTATTAAGCAATATTAGTCTCATGATTGTAGTGCTACATTATTCTTACATTGTCAGGCAATCTGTAGAAATTTGTTCTGCTTTAGGCAGTCCTTACCCTTGCCATACAACCGTTCTTACGTACATTTTTCTCATTATGATAAGTACTTTGATCTCTCAGAAAATGTTCAGCATCTCATAAAGTGTAACATAAAACCTACACAGAGCAACATGATGACTGAAAAGATCATAACAATCACAAATGTAGTTCTCAGACAACACAAAAATACACAATGGAAAAATAAGAGAGGAGGAGACGACTTCTTTTGATTGTCAGTAGAGATTTAAATTCTTTTAAGCATCAGATTATTTTCTCTTTCAGAGATGTCCTTTGGAGATCTGATTTTTACAGTCATCATAAGCCAAATTCAGGTAAAACAGTTCCCCTGTGATAAAAAAGCAGCCTTTGCAATTCAGAACTCTTCTTCCAGAGAGCACTAACCACAACCCACATTATTAAGAATATACCTAACCAAGCACAGTCATGAATTCATATAGCCTGTATTTCAGTGCCTTTAACATTACATTCTGCAGACAGTTATCAATTTGAAGCACAAAGTTTAGTGTGATTTATTGTTAGCTGTAGGTCAGCCTTTTCTATTAATACAATGGATGTGTATTCTCATAGAGAAGAGGCTGAGAGTGTAGCCAAGATGTGGATTGTGTGAAGTCCCTAGGGAAGCTGCCCAGTACCTCAGTCATTCTTCCATTATTCCATTCATTCATTTTCTTTCTGACAAATAAAAAAGCATTATTCTCCATTGCAATGCATGAAAACTAGGTTGGCCCAGTTTGAGCAGGAATCTCAGAATTAAAGGAGTTTTCAGAAAAGTAAAACTTGTTATAAGGTGGCAATCAGCTTCACTGTTGTGCAAAAAAAATCTTTGACTAGGGAAAAGACAGGATTTCTCTGGGCTTGTAGTCTAGCACAGTCTGGGCTTCTCAGAGAAATGGTTTGAATTTCCTTCGGTGGGATATTTCTTTCCTTCCTCTCTTCCAGCTCCCTGAATTGTCCCTCCCTTTTGATGTCTCTCATCGTTTCACTGTCAGTAAGTATATCCAAACCCTGTGCTTCACACAAGCTTTTCTATGCAAAGGGGCTCAAAGAGGGCTTATAAGCACGTGAAAAGAAGCTTAACAAACACAGGCAAGAAATAAATGCTGATTGATAAAGAGGAAGCTAGCAAAAAAGGGAGAAGGACAAATAACCTTTTAAAAGATGGAAGTGCATGAGTTTTAATATTTTGCCTATAGTGTTTTACACCTGGAGAGATAGTGCTGACACATACTAGCAAAGACAGAAAGTTATCTAACCAGCACAAAAACAAGAAAGAAAATCACTTTAATCAGAAGTTATAGTGTTCAAGAGCAAACCTCCTAGCTTAATAAATTGCTGTTAGCAGGGGCACTACAGTGAATCACTTCACTTTTAGTAGTAGTGGCAAGGTCTCAGCCTCTCTCAAAGGCAGTGATGAAAACAAACTGCAAATCCAACACCTACCACAAAGCGGCCTTGGCTGAGCAGCTCAAGACTGAACTGTCACCTCTGAGGTGTTTCAAAAGGCTGTTTTGTCTGGGCACCAGCTCTGTGATTGTGTTTGGAAGATCATCTGCTTAAGGTATTTCTTTACGCTTTTGTTGCCAAGCTTGTCACAGCAGACTTGACTGCTACATACGAGACACATTACTTTTGCTAATGCAGGAAACTGCTGGTGACAAACATATTTTGCTTGTTATTCTACACTTATTTCAGCACAATATTCAGTATCTTTCTCTGAAAGCAAACTACTGCGATTTAATTCTGTTGGGTAAAAATAAAATTTGAATTATGAAACTACTTATTTGAACTAGTCTGCTATACTCTTATATGTGATGATTTTCTTATAGAAAAGCTAAGCATTTCTAAGATTCATTATTTTTATTTTTATATTAGTGAATTTGGACCATACTAGGAACATAGTTAATAATAGGTGTCTTATACAGTTTAATAAGGATGAACAGATTCATTTCAAGGACAAGCACCAAGCAAAAGAATATATGTCAACATTTGTAGAATATTACCAAGGAATCTATTCCCCAGTGAGACTGGAAAATGCTCAATATTTAATGGCATTGTAACATATTCACTTATTTTTATTTTTTTCAAATCAGAATCAGTGTAATATCATTCCATAAATGGAATGCACATATGTTCTCCCATTAAGTGGAGGAGAGAGGCATGAAAATAATTTTTAGCAGGGTGTCAAAATGGTTTTGCATACAATGCTGTATATATTTACTGTAAGGTATTCCCTCAGTCCAGAATCTGCTCTTCATTACCATAATCCTCTTACTGTGCATGATGTTGGTGTTATCTTCACTCTGATTTCTAAAAAGGTTTGCAATGACCCTCTAGGCTCTCTGGTTTGGGGTTGGTTTGTTTTCTAATCTGCGCTGAAAGTGCTCTTAGTTACTACTATTAAAAGTCAACTTTTGCCAGCAGACATGACAACATCCATCCTTCCAGGCACAGGAAAAGACAATAAAATTTCAAGTAACTAATATCTGGCTGTAAACTAATGAGTTCACGTTGAAAATCACTTCCAAATACCCCACAGGGAAAAAGGGATAAATTTCCTTTAATGTTTAGAGAATGCTTTGGAGACCTTAATAATTAGTGTTACAGGCACACATATATGAGAGCTATGAAGGATTTTAGTCTTTTCTAGCTACTCTCTCACATGGATCTCTATTTGTCAGTTATAGTGGGTTGACCCCAGCAAAAGGCACTCTATCCTTCCCTTTTACAACTGGACAGGGGACAGAAAATAAAACAGAGGTTCATGGTTTGAGGCAAGGCCCAGGAGAGATCACTCACCAAATACCATCACTGGAAAAACAGACTCATACTGGGAATTTATTACTAAAAAAATCAGAGCAGGATAATGAGAAGTAAAATAAATCTTAATAACACTTTCCTCTCACACTTCCTTCCTTCTAAAGCTCTACCTCTTCCCCTGCAGCAGCTCAGGGAGATAGGAAATGAGGGTTAAAAATCACACATTGCTCCTGCCACTGCTCAAGGAGAGAACCTTCCCCTGCTCCAGTATGGGGTCCCTCTCACAGGACATAGTTCTCCATGAACTTCTCCAGCCTGAGTCCATCCTAAGGGCTACAGGTCTCCACAAACTAGTCTGCTTCTCCATTAAAAAAGTAATTAAAATAGGAATAGGTGAACCAGAAGCATTGGGGTTTTATCTGTTACATGGAATTACAGGCTCCCTGAAAGCAAAGTGGGTATAAAAGTAATTTCATAGAATTGAATTTCATGTAAAAAGAGAAACGAAGCATGTTTCATGGAGCCAAGAAGAAACTTTCTTCTTATTCACTGGACCAAGGCAACAAACAATTCGCAGTGCAAGTTTCTCACTCAGCCTATGCATCTCCATTAGGGACACACACCTATGCTGCAATTTACAGGCCAGCGTGAACTTGCCCTGCCTGTATTCTAGTTGACTCAAAGCCACAAGACACATTACCAAATATGAACTAGAATATCAGCTCCACCAGAGCACTTGCTATGTTCAGACTAAGCCTGTACTAACAAGGTTTCTAGCTTGTTTGGAGCACAGACAAAACAAGCTCATACCTGCCTCAGAATGACCAGGCTCCATGTAAGCCATGATTCAGAAAAGGTACCTCATCCTGGAGGACTGCTTATGTCTCTTTGGCACGCCACAGGCAACCACGGTTGTGGAAGAGTAGTGAACTGAATATCTTATTTGGAAAAGGCAATAAAGAATCTGAAAGTAACCTCTCAACTCTTGGGAACTAAAGACTGTGAAGGTGGTATTAATCAGGGTTCTTACCAAGAAACACTAGAATTGATGATACATATGTGTTGTGTTTGAAAAAAAAGGACAAAAGGAGCTTCAGGAGTTTTTTCATTAAAGGCAAAAATCATATGAAATATAAAAAATACCCTCTAATGTTTGTAAACAGGAATGCTTCCACCTACACACAAACATGCATCCTCTTAGCATCCTCTAAATTAATCAGCCCTATCTGTAGATCACCTGCCCAGCTGGCAGAAAGGCAGTTCAGCAACCTGTGTCACCCCTTCCCAATTCACCTGGCACACACAGGGAACGTGCCTTGTGCACTGCAACCCCTGATCAATGAGTTTCAGCATGTTTGAGCCAGGGGGTTGACTCCTGAGTGGGGTGTCAGGTGGCTTAGAGCCCGCCTGCTTCTACAGCCTGCCACTGTATTTAAGGTACTTTGATCTGGCCAGCTGATTTCAGTGATTTTTAAGCCACTTTGTGACACTTGGGAATGACCTCTGGGCCAGGAAGAGTTAACTCATAAAATAGAGCTTTGTGAATTAAACCTGGCATAAGTTCACCATGCTTTCCTACTCAGGGATTAGATCTTTACTATGCAAATTCTCACTGTAGACAGGAAAATGGATATACTGGAATAAATCACACTTCAGCACTTACATTACTAAGAACAGTAAGAGAATATAACACACCAAGCAGATTTATATCCTGTTGGGTAATCCTCCAGGATTGCCCTTGCTGAAAAGTCAGACCCAGTTTATGTCAGAAGCAGTCAATAATACAGAAATCTAAAACATGGAATTGAGTGAATGTCAATTTCTTAATTCATACAGGAGGAAGGTAGATTTTCTTTAGTAGCCTTGCCTCCCTCAGAAGGTGGTGTAATATTTTTGCAGCAGCAAAGTAACAGAAATTAGACATTTTACAGATATGTGTTATGTAGCTAAGCAAGCACTAGCAAAGCATAACAAAAATAATGGCAACAAATTTCTGACAAGACTGACTTGCATGAGAAACAAGGTGGGGTCCCCCTCTGAAACTTAAATAGAAACATTATTTTTACCTCCACAAGAAGCCATTATCACTCTTTCACCAAAAGGAAGGTCACACCATCTTTCACAAAAGATTTGCCTGCTCATAATTGCCGCCTGCAGTGTACAGACAAATGCAATCTTTTAAAATGCTAACTGTGTTATACTTGCACCCGAGGGATCCAATGGTACAAATGTAATGTGGCCTAACCAGTTTGTCTTAGCAAGACCTTACAGTGCTGATTTGAAACAGCTGAACTAAATCAACAGTTACCTTGAGCCAAAGGCCTTTGGAGTGCAATTAGAGTCAAAGCTTGGGTTTTGAACCCAATATGCCCTGTCAGTCTCAATGATTTGTGTTTGTTGTACTCAACCTCATTTCCTGCGTGAAATACGAGGCTGTATAAAGAGGAAAAATTCCCAAGATTAAAAAATATTTGACCTCAGTGCATTTGCGAGCATGAAAGTATACATGTCTAAATGACCGTTTTGGTTTGTAGTACAAAGTTCTATTGATGTTGGCAGGCTGAGCTTCCCTGTCTCAAAGCCACATGAATGGTTTCAAGTTTCAGCCAAAAAATGTTTTCCACATGCTTTAGTGTGGGCCAATTTACACAGCAGATTTTGCAGAGACTGTGGCCAAGTGCTTCATAAAGGGCTGCCTTCTTTGGGATCAGGGAAACCACAACAGACACATTGCTAATGCAATCTAATTATCTGCTTGAATATTTTTCCAGATGTATCCAATGTCTAAAAATATTGCAATAAAAAAGGTATTATTTGGCTCCTTGGACTGAAACAGTGGCATAAAGAACCTGCTTGTCTACAGGGGAAGTTATAACGAAGTAATTCTGCGACTGCCTTTAAATCACTCAGACAAAACTGAACAGCCCAAAGGTAGGCTATTTCTTGCCTCATGTTTGGAATTAGCCTCCCAAAGGAAAACATGAATAAATGGGAACGAGTTTTTTTGTCAAAAACTGCATCTCTTTCTTACAAGGTAATTTCCGTCATTTGCAGATCACAATTTGATATTGGGTAGGCTCACCTAATACAAAACATCTTTTCACTGAAATGAGATGTAAGACAAAGACTCTGGGCAGTGGTATGTGGATAGTCATCTCATGAGTTATTGCTTATTTGTATGATTTTACTACTAGAGTTCACTACAGGTGAACTATTACATATAGGATCACTCAGTACCCTCAGTATCCCTGGTCCAGACAAATGTTAAAACCAAAGTGGCTTTTTTCCCTAACAAGTCTTCCCGGATTCCTTGCTTACTGTCACTGGGACTGCTTCCTTTCTTCCTGCTAGTGTGCCTGAAAAATTGTAATGTGGCATGGGTTATTCAAACAGGAACTGACCAGTCAATAGATTTTTCTGTAGTTCTATATCCTGATCAGGTAATATAAATAAAAATACAGATGTATTTTTACATCTGTAAAATGTACAGTTTCCATCAGGGATAATGTGCAGTTTGCATAACCTGCAATTCCAGAAACACAGACCTATTTCAAATGCTCCTAATTCCGTGTTTTACAAAGGAGTTACAATAACAACTTTCATAAAGGAGATCTGCCAATTAGAAGACTTCTTAATATCTACAAGAATATTTTATTTTAGGATATAAGCAAAAGATATGTTTAATTTTTTTTTTTAGTATCTAATTTTCCTTAGTCTAGTACTTATTGGGAAGATAACAAAGATGAAGCAGTAACTTATATTTACTTTCTGATTGGTCTCAGTTGCAACCACAAAAAACCAAACCAAACCAAACCAAAAAACCCCAAACAACAACAAAAAAACCCCACACAAAAACCCCAATAGTAGGAACAACAACCTTGATTTCCCCACAAATCACTAGAATGAATGAGCACTGGTGCCAAGGTAATAGCCTTAAACAGGCTGGAGCTGAAGTTGTGGCTGCTGAATCTAAACACAATATAAGAAGAATGTTGAAAACCACATGGGAGACCAAGAAGAATCTGCTTTGGTATTTTTGGCATTTCAGTGTGGTTCTTGAATTATTTGAGCTATTTCCATCCAATGATGTTTGTCAGATGTCATTTACAAGAGGCTGTGGTTATGTGTGTACTCTTAAGTACTAGCATCAGAAGCAGCATTTGCCAGTCTTATGATTTGGCTTATTGGATAAGGAGTGGTAGCAGTGGGATAGAGAGATTAGTCCAGAAACATAGATAGTTAGGCACCTTTCTAGTGGTTTAAATCACTGCATGTTTAAAAAGGAAAATAAACTTCATTGTGTTACCTGTCTTCTCTCACCACGTTGACTTGCCACAGCTCAACATGCTTACTTTTATTTTCATGAAGCAAATTTATTGGCTTTTCAAATCAATTCCAAGAATCTGAGGAACAGTAGAATATGGAAGCTATACATTGTGCAAATATTTGCAGTACAATGGCATATCATATAATATTGAAGAAATGTTACTGGTCACGTATAAGCACATTTGAGTCCATCACACCCATGAAAAGCAATTGCATTATCAAGTTGTCAGTCGGTATTCAAAATACTAATGTTTAAAACAGGTTATAGAGGTCGCAAAACTCCTCAGTCAGTTGTGCAGGTGAACATTAACTGATTAGCAAAAAAAGTAAAATTTGCAACTCCCTCTAATTAACATGAGGTTTCCAAAGTTCTGCTATGGACACACTCCCTTGACAGCGTGCTTTTCAACTAAATCAGACATGTTGTACACTCTATTGCATTTTGGCATTAATTTTTTTCCCACACTAAGACCAATCTACTAAGGCAAACAGACAGTTCTGCAAGTCAGACATACATGCCTGTAGACAAGTTATACATGAGGCCTGAATTGCACAGATTCATCTGTCGTGCATGAAACAATGAGAAAGGTTCCTGTGTTCCTTGTTTCTTTCTCTCTCATGTAAAATAGCATGCCCATTTAATAGCGTTAACATCTACATAAGAAACTTTTTGAGGAGCAGCTCTCCCTAAATCTGTTTCTGTAGCAAGGAGAGACTGAAAGAGGCATTTAACTGATAAGCATTCCTTGGCAGAAAAAAAAAAAAAACCAGGAGAATTTTTTTGATTTTGTTAAAAGACTTTAATGTCAACAAGGCTTAACTATCAAACAAGCTAAAAGATGTCCCAGTGTTACTTAAAGACACCACATTATGTTATACTTACCACATTGACCTAAACTACTTGCTTTCAAAAGTTAGGATTTTCAAAAATATATGGGACTTTACACTAGGCTTGCAAATTTCCAGCAAAATACTGATGTGTTAAAAGCTAAGCTATTAAAAATGTTGTTCTCATTGCAGCTAAACTTGTTTAGAGATGACTGCTTATAACCACATGTGAAGGATGCTCCTTCCTGAGACCTGTTGAATAATAACATACAAAAATTTCTCTTTAGACCACCTCTGTCAGAATGACCCAGATTTTAAAAATTCAATTATTTTAAGTATGTAAACTAAGCTGGACCATACTGATACAGTAAGGAGAAGGAGAGACTTCACAATTATGCCAGAAGGTCCAGTAGTGAAGGTCATGAGAAGTAACCTCCTGACATTTCAGTTTTCATCTCCTTTTTCCTTTATCACATGACCTCATATCTTCTTTTTTCTTCCTTTCATCACTGGTTCTTCTGTTCCCAAAACCCACACATTTTCAAAGACATCATATCTTTGCTGAAGCAAATCATGGGTGAAATTACCAACTCTCTTTGGCTGTTTCATGAGAAAAGAAAAGGGTGGAAAGAGTAAAGGACAATTGAGAGGTCTGGTCAACAAGAGCAAGTGGGAGATGAGTCTGCAGAAACAATTGGGCAGCATCTCTACAAAAAGTGCACAGCACAGCTGAAACTTGTGAGTATTACCGTAAGGTAAACATGACCTTACTGATATTTAGTATTGACGATGATGAAATATCAGGTGTATTTTAGTATCCTCTGTTTTCCTCTAATATTTTTTATTGATACTCCTTTCTAGTTTGTTTATGATTTTGTTTTGTCTGGGTTTTATTCAGTGAAGGAAACTGTCAGCTTCTTGTTACCTTTCTCTCCTTTGGCCTTTCCCTTTACCAACTCCTTTCTTTCAGGTTGTTGGAGTTCTGTTGCTTTCTCCCAATTCCAGAAGTTACTCTCCTACTAAAGGCTGGTAGACTTCTAAACAGTAGGGAGAAAAGAAGTAAAGGCACAGTAGCAAAGGCCATGAGGGAGAGTGAAATTTGCACTCTTATTTCAACTCTTATGTGACATTACCAGACAAGGAAATATATTTTCCATGCAATTGATATAAAATTATTTTTGCTTTCTTTGGGGAAACAAAGATAGGCTAAATAATTTTTGAGGCATTAGTTTTCGTTTTCCTCACTAGGCAAATAATACCTGCATAATTCCAGATTCAAACTCTGGGCTCTTGGTTAATTGCAAATTTTAATGGAACTGAAGAGTTCCCATACAGCACAATACCAGGAAGAGTTATGTCATTACCACTGGGTATTAGATATTGCTATGGGAAACCATTTACCTTTGTTCCTTTCCGCCAATGTAACCCATAAACAATTATCATACTCAAATACAGGCTTGCTTTTTAACATGAAAGAAGAAAAATTTGCTATGGGAAGTCAAGAAAAATAGAGAATAATTTCAAAGCTGTAAAACAATTGCATAGGACAAACTGAGTGAGACTGTTAGCTTTTCACACCAATTTTCCTGAGGTTGCAAATATTTCATCTTATCCTGCTATTACTGTGGGTGCCACTGAAAATAATACTTCAGCACACAAAAGTACTTGCAAATAAATGGAGAAAAACCTAAGAGCAAACACAATGTTAAATAATCCCATGCTGATATTTTGTAGAATTTCCTTTCAGAAAACTGTCAGCCTCAAAATAGAAGAGTTGACATGATTGACATAGTTCTGGAAAATCCGTCATGGAGGAAATGAAGACTTTAAACCACGACAGAGAGAGGCAGAAAGGTGTTCAGACTCTTCAAGCCCTTACTGAGGGAGCACTTGCTGACACAGACACTCACTTTGCATCTGTGCACACATACTTACAACAAGTGCTGTGGAAGGTTGACCTCTGTCAGGCTAGGGATTTTCCCCGTTCCCCCACATAAAGAAAGCTGGTCAAATAAAGTAACACATTATGCTTTGTGTTGCAAGTAATTCCCAATAATAATACATAATGGTATTTTTTGAACTTGCTCACCCTGTAGAAAGTTACTAAGTTCACAGCATTTACTTATATCCTAGCAGAGTACATCTGTCATTTCATTCAAGAGCAGGCCTATGGGTAATCATTTAATCAAAACCACTGCTGTGGTTGCTACTCGTAAAGAAAATTACAAAGCAGCAGCAGCTTCAAAGCCAGATTACAAAGATTAAATAGGAGCTGCTTTCTGCTAAGTTCTGGGTAAGAATAAATTACAGTGTCCTAAAATTTGAAGGAAGGTAGAATGGGAGAATTATTCATTTTGCCTCACCAGTATTCCCTAATATTAATTTCCTCTCTTCATACTTACAGTAAATTACAAAATTAAAAATTGGTGAAAAACTGCTTAGCATTAAAGAGACAGAAGTTCTAACGATCACACAAGAAGACACTTTGTACTAGAGCTACAACTTTGACTAATAAAGATGTTTTATTTAGTGTCAATTTTTTTGAAAAAATACTAAAAAGACACGCTTCTCATCATTACAGGTCACCACAAGACTGAAGTCTGAAAAAGTACAAGTTTATGTATAAAAGTTTTTATGTTTCCTCTTAAAAGATACAGCACTGTACATAGTTTATAGATACATGCTGGCAGCTCTAGATGTAGGGATATTGAAGGGTAAAAAATTGTCAGACTGGAGTTCTGATTTTTAAACATGCTTCTGGGGAAATAAAGAAAATCTGAAAAAAACTGCAATCAATTAATTTAATTTCAAAAGACTAAGAACATTCATCATGAAACAGAGTACTTTAGTAAAATTACTACATCTATTTATCAAAATAACAGACCATGGTGATAAAGTCACTTATATTTATATTATCTCTTGACATCATATGTACTGCCAAGTGATCTTAATCACTGCACAGTCATGTCAAACAGGGACCTAGCAAATACAGAGCCCAAAAGCTAGGAATGCAAAGACAGAGACAGGATTAGACAGTGAAGTAACAGAAAAGCTTCATTTCTGAGCGGTTGGAGCACATGGATGAAAGAGGATGATGCTGCTGCACCACAAATATATTCTGTCAGCCAACTGCTTTTCATATCTACGTCCCTTCTCCTGAAAGTCTGCTATATCTGGCTACATGTATCTTCAATTCTAGAGCTGGTTGAAACAGCTGTTATTGTAATGTAAGTCTCATTAATCTTATCCTTTTACGTTAAAACTAACACAAGTATGTAGAAGAACATCTAGACTGAGTTTAAATATAAATTCAAATTATACCTTCTATGATAATTCCTTCCTTGTCATACACCTAATTCTTATCATCTTACTGAAATTGTTTAAGGAGACAGAAAGGAAAAGGCGAAGGCAAAGGAGAAGGAAAAGGGGGAAAAAAGGAAGAGGAAGAGGAAGAGGAAGAGGAAGAGGAAGAGGAAGAGGAAGAGGAAGAGGAAGAGGAAGAGGCTACCAAAAAGCAGTGCTAAATGCAAAAAGAAAAGCTTATTAAGGCTTACTTTACACAGGAGACACACCCAGACATACTTTGTTACTAAGTCCACTGTAATGTGGACAAGCATTAGAGAGCCTATGGCAGTTTTGGGAACTAGGAAAGACTAAACTAGCAACAGTATTTTCATGTCCCAAAAACGATATACATGCCCAAACTTCTAATTGATAGCAAAATATTGAGAAAGAAACAGTTGTGTAGTCTTAATTCTCCCTATTCTATCAGCTACAATTCTGTAAGGGTAAAACAGTTCCTGTGGCCTAAAATAGTCTTGAAACTAATTTCCCATAGACATAGTACAGTCAGACTGCTCTATGTGTTTCGGTAAGTCCTAATTTCCTTACAGTTCATCCTATGTACCCACTTCTCAGAAACTAATTTCTCATCAAAACGAAATGTGACTTGCATCACAACAATGAAATATTCATTCAGTATACTTTACTTCAATATCTGCTAATTTCAGAGTAAGGCTCTTGCTTTAAATTCATGATTACATTTTCTTGTAGCACACACATTCAAGTATGACTAGCTCAGGATTACACTAAAGTAAGAAATCAGTGAATTTGCCTTTATCCTAAAACCCCATAAGGAGGCTTCAACATCAAAAGAATGCCTAAGTTGATTTGATGCTTGTCATCAATATTTTTCCACAGGATCAAACTAATTTTGAATGTGTTAAATAATACTGACCTCTAATACTCCTTAATCTTTTTGATTTTCCTCCTACACATTAAGGAGTTTACATATAAAGTAACATAAAATAGGCTTGTATGTAAGTCCATTTGTATTCTCATTTTTCAAGAGACAAGGGGGAGAAGAACTGCTATTCAATAAGCCACTGGTGACAGGTTTGGGTTTTTTACTATATCTGTTTTCAGCACACAGAAAATGAAATTGAAAATAATTTACATCCAAAAGTCTAATTTTGAAATGCTTATGAATTTACAGCTATAAAACTTGCTCAAACATATCTAATATTCAGGGTATAAGCAATTGCTGCTTTATTGTTCCCTTACCCCATCATAAAAGCATCAATTTAAATAATGTTATATTGACATGGTGACCATGTTGCAACACACTTACCAATATTAAGCAAGCAGTCAAGCACATCAGCAGGTGTTCTTTCTATATACATTATTTATTTTGTGTACTTAACATATTTTATAACATGTTAACTATACAAAGATATGCCAGGGTACTATTTACATATCAACTTGATTAACCTTTAATAGCCACAGTACTCTTCTACATTTCATTTCTTTATAGAAGCATTTCTGGGCTAGACGGCAAGGGAACACTGTAAAGCTTCAGGCATGTGAAATACTACTTCTACTTGCAAATATCTGGAAATAGGTCCACTAACAACAGCGCGCGAAGAGGTGTAAACAGATTTCCTTGCACTCTCCATCATTGCAGCAGGAAACTCCTCAACCCAACACTGAACACTAGCAGCCTCTTAGTTTCCAGCACCCCTCAATGGACGATCCAGTGACGCGTCCTAGAACCTGCCCTCTCTCAGTCAAATGGGCTCCTGCCATTACAGGAGCTACCAAAGGTCATGCCACAGTTTAAGTAGCCACTCTCCCTGCTCCTAACACCAACAGTTCTGCCCTGGGCTAACACCACTGCTGAAAAGAGGTGCCACCACAGATTTACTCTCAGCACAGACTAAAGGGTCATTCCTGTTACGTATTTGAGGATGTAGAAAGTTATTTCACATACCACAAATCCTCTCCATTCACTGCAACACATCCCTAAGAGTTTTATCTTCTCTAATACCTGACTTGTAAGGATACTATGCTTCTAAAAGGCCACTTAGTTTTAGATTCATAAACTAAGTGCTATTGGATACAGCTTAGGTAATACTCATGATGTGTGGTTTTTTCCACAGGTTCTGTATATATGAACAGGAGAAAAACAGTTTGTTTCTCCAATAAGTGATTTACCCTGTTGCAATTAAAAAAGAAACAAAACCTCTAAGTCCCCATCCAAAGTTCATGTGTTTTATTCTTGGTGCACAAATTAAGTTGCCAACACATTATGAATAAATCAGATAGACACCATCCTGCTGTAAGTTCACCAACAAATTCACTTGTACCACTCCCTTACCTTTCCTTAACAGATATTATGACATCAATGTTCAGATGAGTAATTTTTCAATAACGCTGTGACTTCAGTTGCGCTTTTTGTGGCCAAGCTCTAGAGTTGGTCCACTTTGTTGGCCTGTTCTTCTATTCATATCACCTAAAAGACAGGGAAAATGTTAGTAAATGTGAAGAAGGACTGAAGGAAGATGTTTTTTGATGTGAGGCTTAGAAGATTTCAATTTATTAATCTCTCAGAATACAGACAGAGATGTGTCTTGATCACTGTGTGTAAGAAATCACAAAAGGAAAATATAATTGATGCTGGGAAGATTTTTAACCTTTCTACCTAGGGTATAATAAGAATCAACAGCTGGGTAGCGAAGTTAGATAAATCCAATTTTGAAATAAGGCACAATTTTCTAACTCTGGGAGAAATTCAACAGAGAAACAGGTGACTATGAAAAGTCAACATGACTTGGAATGTTTTGAGACAAAATTAAATAGCTTGTAAAATTTTCCTTAATTTAGATCTGGGAGAAATTTTACATTTAGAGAGTATAAATCAGAAAACATAGAACTGTTGAATTTTATGGCTGTTCATTTGCTTTCATGACCAGGAACCTGTGATTTTAATTATATATGATTCACATTCCTGTAAAAAAAAGTTTTACTTAAACTGTCTTCATGATATCATGATCATTTTCAATTGTTTAAGGCCCTGGATCTCTAACAGCATCTCAGTGAAAGAACAAATTGCACTAGTAGATTGCTGAACAGCATATGTATCCTAGAGAAATTTTCCTCACCACCCTGTTCAGAGTTTTTAGAATTAACCCACACTGAGAGCCACTGCTGAAACACTCACTGATCAATACTAAAAAATAATTAGTATCAGACTTCGCGGGGTCACCTGTAGCACCACAGGTTTACAGTATTTTGGTCTAGGCTTTTTTTTCCCTCTTCATTTGCCGCAGGCATGCTTTGGTAAAGGGAGTGAGCAACATCGTCAAAAGGGTAAAAAAGATTCTTTTTTGAGTTACTTGAGTTTTTGAGTTACGTACCCCTGTTTTCATTAAACTGCTACTAAATAAATTAAACTTTAATTGAGATTCCCTGTCCTTTAACTTTTCTCCCATTCTGTCAAATATTTGAGTAGTTTCAGACAGGTTATATTTTTGCCTGTTTTTGCAGTGGGCATTGCTGACGGAACTTGGGGAAAAAAATAAAGTGGATACAGGGCTCAGTTTCCCTTCTTCCCTCATTCCTCAAGCTCAGCAATGTAGAAGCCTGTACACAAATCTGTAAAAACTTTCTGTTGATATTAACAACCACAAGGTGCAGGATAGGACCAGGAGTACTAGTACTACCAACAACAACAAAAAAAGTACACAAAAACATCCTTGTGATCAAAGCAGAGACTTGAAACAGAGCTATTCAACCTGCTTCACAATGAGCAAACTCATTGATGTGAATAACCACATTAAGGAGGTTTCCAGTGCCTGAGCTAGGTCAAATATCACAGCGCACAGTACTGGACAACCACATGGATGTTCTCCTGTTCAGAGCTTGCAGACAAGTGTGTTCATTGTTACACCCTGAATTCTCAGAGCTGCACAACACTTTCTTTGACAGCTGCTCCTGACTTCACAGCAAAGAGGTGTCTAAATACATAATAACTTTTTGAAACCACTGCAGTTAGCCAAACAAGCAAGGAAATAATCAGGAGATTTAAGTCTCACTGTGACAAGTTATAATCGTGAAGTTTCTTTCAAAAGCACCTCCAATCAGCACTGCTATTCAGTATAAAGGATTTCCTACTGAGTAATCTTCCAGGTTTTTTCTTGGCATTTTGATGCCAGCTACCAATCTTTACTGAACATATGCCTCCCTGCATCATAAGCAAGCACATCAGTTTAAAAAAAAAAA
>VYXC01003909.1:127375-142340 GCA_013397175.1 Platysteira castanea
AAAGAAAAAGTTTACAAATGAACCACTTGTTTATCCAAAAATAAACAGGATTTATTTTTTTAGAGAAGGAAACGCACACGTCATGTTCATATGTCATCCAAAACTCCACACCAACCTCTTAAAGGGGTACATGAAAATATTCTAAATGACAAGACTCCAATTTGAAATAGGGAACTATAACAGAAAGAAGAAAAGTATCAAAGGACATCAAGCATTTCTTCTAAATTCATTGCTATGTTTCCTTTCCTCCTCAACTCTGGGAGACCCAATGCTGAACCCAGCATTCCAGAGGTAGCCTAACCAGTACTGAGTACAAGGGAGCAATCACTTTCTTCAACCTGCTGGCAGTGTCCTGCCTAATGCAACTCAGGATGCTGTTGGATGTTTTTGATGAGAGGGTGTATTACCAACTAGCAGTCAGCTTGTTTTTCCCTAGAAACCCCAGGTTCTTCTCAGCATAACTGTTCTCCAGCAGGTCTTCTGTGGTGTGTGTATAGGTGTCTAAGACTGCTCCTTCCCAGGGACAGGATTTAGTATTTTCCCTTGTAGACCCGCACAAGATTCCTTTTTCTCAGTTCTCCAGCATGTCGAGGTCCCCCTGGATGGCAGCACAACCCTCTGGCATATCAAGCACTCCTCACAGTATTGTATTGTCTGCAAGCTTGCTGAGGGCACACTCTGTCTCGGTGCAGAGCTCGTTAAATGGGGATGTTAAACAGCAGTGGCTTTGGTACAGCCCCTGAGGTAAACTGCAGATGGCTGGCTTCCAAGTGGACTTTGTGCCTCTGATCACAACACTCTTGGACCAGCCACTGAGCCAGTTTTCAATCTACCTGCCTGTCTATTTATCTAATCTGTACCTTGTTAGCTCATCTATGAGGGTGTCAAAGACCTTAGTATAGTCAAGGGAAACAAGATCAACTTTCTTCTTCTCAGGAAGGCTATCAGATTTGTTAAGAGTGTCCTTCTTTTCATAAATATATGCTAATAGTGCTAATCACTTTTTTGTCCTTTGTGTTTTTGGAAATGTTTTCCGTAAGTATTTTCTCTATCACCATATGAGGTTGTAAGATGATGCCAAGTAACATGTAGCTTAAGATTGGAATTTATTTTACAGGTTGCAAAAACCTCTCCCAATCCCATAACCCTCCAAAGATAATCAAGATTGTCCTTGCAATGGCATTACCCTGCTCCATCAGAATTTGTGGGTGCAACCCATCAGCCCCCACAAACTTACACCCAAATTTTCACGTGCTCTCTCCAGGCTGACACTGTCTTCCTTGTTTCAGACTTTTTGGTCTCAGAGCCCTGGCTTCCATAAGACATGTCTTAGCAGTGATGAATGAAATAAAAGAAGCATTGAGTACCTTAGCTTTTTCTATGTCTTCATCAGGGTCCTTACCCCATTCACCAGCTGCCTCATGTTTTCCCTAATCTTCTTTCAGGAAGTTTTCCTTGAAAGCTACAGGAACATCAAGAGCAACTGCAAAGAATTAAAGTTATGATTAAGCTCCTTGTTCTTCATACACAATTAAAAAAGTTAAAGCCCTCCAATAGTTAAAGACAAGATTACACAAGGACAAGATTACACAAACACCTATGTGTGAATCAACACAGGCAGGTGACCAGAACAAACCAAAAACCCCACAGCTGAAATGCAGAGAATAAATTCACTCCATTACCTCACTGACTGGAGGATCCTGAAGCAAGGCTGGGCAGCAGAGACACAGAATGAGGGCACAGGCACTGTCAGGCTCAGTCCAATCCTAGCGGGCGGCAGGGCTGCTGCTGTGCCCATTTATCCAGGGCCTGTGCAGGCGGAGTTTAGCACCATGCTGTGATCTCCCTGTGCTTTTTATGGTCTCTGCTTTGATCTGTCTCCCAACAGGGAGCTCAGGCATGTATGGGATAGGGCCTACAAGTCTCTGTAAACACCTGTTATCTCTACACAGAAATTCTACTTCTCCAGACAGATAGAGGATAAACAGCAGCAGATTTCATATATGGTTTCTCACAATGTTATTCTCTAGGCCTTAGTATTCCCAGCTGCAAGGTCACTTGAGTAAATCTATTCTTTCCTCCCAAGTCTTCTGCTTTTGATCCTTTCCTCCCAACAACCTAAAATGTTATTTGAAAGGTGCGTCAAAAATGCAAATAATGACTATTCAGAAACTTTGGAAAGAAATACCATATCTTTCTCAAGGGTCTTTAAGTCATAACCTCAAAAAATATCTCTTCATCTATATCATAACAGTATTTCTGTTGCATTCTCTAACATTCTCTAATAGAGAGTTAAATTCTGTCCCAGTTAGCACCAAGCTTTTATGGAATTCAGTGAGGTTGCAGCTGCTAGTTGAGATAGGTAAAATTTTCACAATATCCACATGCACTAGATTTATCAATACTCAGGCATTCAAGAAATTTCCTTGAAACAAAAATTACGGATTTTATGTATCCCCAGCCACTTGGCTACAACATCCTTGAGAACATGCAGCCAGGGTGGTTTAGGATTCATTAGTATTCAACAAAGTTTGTAGCTCTATGACCTCTGATTTGGAAAGACATCAGAAAGAAGCATGTTTCATACGAGAATTCCTGCATTAGTGATCCAAAGAAGACAAGAACATAAGCAGTAGCTTAAGTCCTATCCCTGAAATAAAGCTTCTGCCAACTGCATAACTCTTCATTATAATTTCAAGAGATTTTTCTCCATAAATTAGATTTGTGCCTATTCAACCATAACCATCATCGACAGTATGTTCCATCCAACCCCAAAAATGTCACACGGCTTCAAGGTTAAGCTGCTCCTCCAAACAGGTTTCCTTCCCTGCAGATCCAGGAAAGGGTATTCCATTGCTGAAGTGCTTTTTTGTTGGCAAGCTTGTCCTGAACATCTTTTTCAGTTTTTACCATTTCTGCTGGCTTTGAAATATAAGAGGTTCCATATAACAGCCTGCAGTTTTGTGACTGCTTCTCACTCTCTGATTCACCATGTGATTAGTACTCATTAGCAATGCTCAACTGTTCCAAAGGAGATGCTGTTCCCAACTTCATCTTTGAGATCTACTGCCATCCAGAATATGTCTGCTCTATCCTGCACACATGTAAGAGCTGATATAAAAGCACCCCACTAATCTGAACATTGACTTTTAATTCCAGTGCTACTAAATGTTCAGAAAACTGGGACAGGGCATTTCCCTTATTTGCACCCAGCAAATTTATAGAACCATAGAATTTGGGAGTGGGAGGTGTCTTCCACGAAGACTCTTTGCAAATGAAACAAGGCAAAGTAGAAACAGATCCTGGAGAAATAAGCTTTGGATATATATCCTCAATAAATTAAAAGTACAGGACTAATATGAAAAACTTAAAGTTATGCAAAAACATAGCATATCTCCTTAAAAAGATTAAAACACCAATAAAACTGTTCTTAATATTTTAGTGTTTTTACTGTGTCATGAATATGTTACTGATACAGTACTTTTCTAAAGGACACAGGGCAAAGGGCCATTTCCTTTTAAGCTGCAGAATGACTTTCAAGCAAGCTACAGATAAAATTGCTGATTTACAAAAGCTTTTATCAGACTTATGATGGATTTTACAGAAGCGGAACTCTATATGACCCATGTGATTTGTTTTCATTTGCAAAGGTGGAGAGGCTTTGAATTTAAAAATGGAACTTTTTCTTCTTGTGCCAAATGTAAACAATTTAACATCCATTTCCCATCCAGAGATTTTAGCAGTTCAAAAGACTTCATATGAATCTTATCTGTATTATATTTCCTGCTGATTGGCAGTGCTTCGCGCTTCAAATTGAAAGCCAAAAATGTGTTGGCTCTAAATGGAGACAGGAAACAAATAACAAAGAAAACTGGGAAATAAACATAATGAGTAGTTGTGAAGTGCTGAAAACTATACTTAGTGTTTGAGTTCTTGTTAGTTCTTGAGATTCAAATGCTGCCATATTGATTTATGTCTGGGAAGCCTTGTTTAGAATAAAAGCATAAACAAAAGCCTTTGAGTATTTTGTCAACAAGAAAACATAGTTTATATTATCTTCAAAGCTCATGTCTATTCCCGACTTGACTGATTCCATGCTCCTTACTGTGAAGCACTTTGTTATTTCCACGAGAGGTGCACGTTGCGTGCAGTAATTACTTTTCCCAGGGGAAGTGCATGGATCTATTACTCACAGTCAGTCAAACGATTCAACGAGACCAGTGTTCAGCTCAATCGAAAAACCCGTCCTGGGTGTCATCGTGAGTGGAAACAGAACTGATGTATTCTTCCACAGCAGACAATGCAGCTATTGGGAAACAAAGATCAAATTCATTACCCCTAAAGAAATTTCTTTGTATTCTTCCTTGGAAGTCATGAAATTCCAACTAATTTCTTAAAAAAAGGAAAAAAAAGAAGAAAGAAGACAGAAAATAATCACCCCTTTTATAAAAAAAACCTAGCAATTACTTCATACATTGCAACCAAGTTTTGCATTATTTATATAACCTAATCATATCTACCATGACTCAGATATAAAACACAGAAAACAACACTATATGGCAATCCTTCAAGGAAAATCCATATCTTACTTCTTTTTAATGAGGGAGTTCACCAACCATAAAGAATTAATAGACATAAAAAACAGCAAATGCTGCCCTAACAAACCAACAAGTGGGCAGATACAAAATCCTTACCAGTCTTGTAGCTGATATGTTCTGTGGCACACTGAAAGTCCAATTTTTTCATCATTCCAGTGCTTTGTGTTCTGCATTACTAAGAGGCATCTTTCTTTCTTTCTTTCTTTCTTTCTTTCTTTCTTTCTTTCTTTCTTTCTTTCTTTCTTTCTTTCTTTCTTTCCTTCCTTCCTTCCTTGTTCTATCCAGTTGTTATTAGGTTTATAATCCAGAATTGTAAGTACACTTTTTCAAAATTCCAGACATAGGCATTTTCCCATCTTCTCTTTCTTAATATGCAAGTTCAGTGAACTGAACCAGGTACATCTAAAATTACTGCCAATATTTCTTCTATCAAACAACAGAGATCACAAATTTCCAAATATTTTTTTTAAGTACATGGTGAATAAGTAAAAAAAGAGGTCTAAAAAGTATGACATTCTCTCAGTATGAATGGCCACTCTACAGGCACAGTCCAGAGCTCACCCACCACTAATACAAGTGTAAACTAACACTGGCTGCGGACTCAAAAATTTCCCTTGGTGCTCATGAACACTAGTGCTTCCCACAACACAGAGGAAGCAGACTTGTCTGTCTTAGTGACATCCATGCAAACCTAGTTCCTTTTAAATAAAGACTCATCTTCATTAGGAGTTTACAGACTTTGGCTCTAACTCAGCAACATCATCACATGATGAATGCTGGACCAAATTGCTAACGGAGAACAAGTTCTCTTTTATCTTATCAACAGTATCTTCACAATAGCAAAAAATTGCATGATTTCAAACGTTGAGATGTTACACAGGTTACATTCTCTTTTTCTTGTCTTTCACTGGTCATTTAACATTATTAGTTAAAGCTTCATGTAGCTTTTGCAGTACCTGCATAATGATTGGACTCAATGATCTTAGAGGTTTTTTCCTACCTAAATGATTCCATGACCCTATCTTTTCTTCCTCAGTCCTGACAATCTAAATCAATTCTCAACTACAAATTATTAGCCATCTTGCCTTTGCATTCTGCTTAGTAGAAGTTCAGCTATTCCTTCTGAAATAAATCTATCAAGTTTTGTGCATGGAGGAGAGGAGGAGTTGCTTCTCCAACTGTAAAAGGGTCGTATACCATTAAGCAATGTTTCTGTTTGTCCAAATGCTGCTGTTTCCTGGACTTAGCCTTTAAGCTGGAGTAAGGCTGAGGCTGATGGAGTTAAGGCAACAGTATAAATATGTTCAAGGACTGTCATTGCTTCAACACAAAGATTATAGAATTAGAGCAAAATAGCAACAATACCCTACATTCAGAGGGAGACAATAGGCTGAAAGCCCATAGATAGGAAGGCATGTAGGAGAGGAGGGGTCTCCCCCTTCAAATGACCTCCTTTCTACTCTGTGCTTTCATACAGGAGACTGTGGGAATGAATCAGGTATTTTCTGGTGGCAAATGATGCCAGCTCTTCACTCACATTTCTAATACAATTGCTCCCAGACATAGAGTGAAAGTATTACTAAAAACTGGGAAAGATTAGAGTACAACTGAGGATTCAGCCAACCTTCCAATCACAAGCTTTCTCTTTGTAATGTCCTTCAGCCTTCCTCAGGAAAGGAAAATATACAGCCCAAATGCTTACTGGCTGTTAAGTATTGTTATCTTGTAAAGACCTTGCTATAGCAGTTACATTTGATGAAAAGGTCTCAATCCCCTTTCATATGTAAATTATACTTAGATTCTACAGGCCCAGTTAAGAAAAATATCATATTCAACAAAGGCAAAAGCAGGGTCCTGCACTGGAGAGGAATAACCACAGGCACCAGCACAGGCTGGGGGCTGATCTGCTGGAAAGCTGCTCTGTGGAGAAGGACCTGTGGCTCCTGCTGGACAACAAACTGCCCATGAGCCAGCAGTGTGCCCTGGGGGCCAAGCAGGCCAGTGGTGTCCTGGCGTGCATTAGGAAGAGCTTTGCCAGCAGGACAAGGGAGGTGATCCTGCCCCTCTAGGGTGCCCTGGTGAGGCACATCTGGAGAGCTGTGTCCAGTTCTGGGCCCCTCAGGATGAGACACGGAGCTCTTGAAGTGAGTCCAGCAAAGGGCTACAAAGATGATTAAGGAACAGAAACATTTCTCCTATGAAGAAAGGCTGAGGAAGATGGGCCTTTGCAGCCTTGGGAAGAGACAGTTGAGAGGGGGACCTTGTGAATGTAAGTATCTGAGGGGACAGGGTTGAGGATGGATCTAGGCTTTGCTCAGTGCTGAGCAATAGGACAAGACACAACGGGCACAAACTGATGCACACGAAGTTCCACCTGAACAGGAGGTGTGGAGTCTACCTCACCGTGGAAATGTAAAAGAACTGTCTGGACACAATCCTCTGCCATGTGCTCTAGGATGACCCTGCTTGAGCAGGGAGGTTGGACCAGAGACCCTGTGGTCTCTTCCAACCCTACCCATCCTGTGATTCTGTGATTGCTCATGACAAAATAGGAAAGAATATGGTTGACAAGAATAGGGATAGGAGTGCAGATAAGCATCTTCTGTGAGATTTATTTCCTTTTTTTAAAGCCATATATTCTCAAGTAACCAAAATTTAGAGACTGAGTGGTTTGTATGAGTGTATATGTACAAATGATGTCACTGTACTCATAAAAGGAAACTTGAAATGTTGCACTACCACCACACTCCTACCTCCAGCAGAGACAGTATTTTACTCTAGAAAAGGAGTTCAGAAAAGGCACAACTACAAGGCTGTTATGCATTTTCACGCCTATAGAATTGCCTCTACTTTAGGAATCTTTCACTTTTAAATATAAATATGTATTTATTCATTTCAGGTTGAACCAAAGCAATTATACTCATCTTTAGGCATATGGGGAAAGACGAGTTTTTGAAGAGACAGGGTTTTTATTTACAATAGAGGATGCAGAAGTTTAGAAATGTGCATTAAAATATATGCAGAATATTAGTAAGAAATCAACAGAATTTTCTGGAAAACAAAACAAAAACCAAAACAAAACCTCAAAAACTTTTTCACAGAAAGCTATACTGAATAACCTCCCAAATTTCAGTTTGGTTTAAGTTTTCAATATTTTGCTAGATTACACCTGGAAAAGTTTGTGATCCCCACTTATATCCTCAGGTTCTACTGAAGAATTATGAATTACTATTCACAACTAACATCTTATCAAAACACTGAAGCCGTTAGCTCTCTAACAGAAGGTGCATTTTTGCGACACGACACTGAAGACTTATACTTCTCTTACCTTTTCTCCTAGGAGTCTCAGAACTGCACAAACTTTTTCCTCAGAACAATTGCTGCTTAAATTTACGAGAGCTTGAACTTAGTTTAAAGATACATAAAAAGCAAATAATTGTTTTATGTTCTTGCAGAAGCCATTTACAATGGAACAGGCCACTGTTTGTCTGTAATTACATCATGTACTGATAGTTGTTTGGTTTAGCCTAAGAAAACTTTCTCCTTTAACACGTTTAATTTTGGAAAGTTATGTCATTTCAATAGTCCTATTTAGGAAACACTGTGGGCCAAAGTCATATTCTCAGTCTTCTGTTCTATTTCAGAGACAATCAGAAGTTTCCAGCTTACTGAGTGGAAATCCCCAGGTAGGAAACTGCTGTTATAATCACATATTTGAACAGGCCAGCCTGTTCATAAAAGGAAATATCTGAATGATCTAACCTCTGTCACTGAACTTTAGCCAATTATGTACTCTCCTGTCTAATAAACAGAGGTTTAACCAGATAAATTGTTGTACTTACAGAGCAAGCATTCACATGCAGATTCCAAAGAATTTTTTGACTTGAGTACTCAATGAATTTCCTGAGTTCTTCGCTGCTCCTCTTAATCTGCCTTCAGAGGTCCAGGTATTGTTAAAATGCCAGCATTCTCTCACCATTTTTTGAAGCGGGGAAAGCCTGCAATTCTCCCTGAAGGCATCTTTGTCTTTAGAAAGAATCAGGAACAATATTTTTGATAGATGTTCATGGATGTTTTATTTCTCTGACCACATGGCAGCCAGGTCAGGCACAGACTGACCAGCAAAGACCCAGGAATCATGGGACAACCACAGTTTTTAGGGCGAGGAAAACGCTTATAGCCAATAAGGAACAGGATAACATCAGGGAACCTGGAAACCCCGCAGACCGTGCCTCAACTCCCAGGGCCCTTCCCCCAGGGCACACCTCCACAGCTCACCTTTTAGAACATATAAGATTTAAATAGCCACATTCACTACAGAAATTAAGCTACTTCCTTTTGCTGTGTCACCAAATTATGCAACCACGTATATGTCTCAGCTGTGTGCTAGACATATATCAGCCAATACAATACAAATGAAAATGCATAAATTTAGCTTAGATATCACATCTCAACTTCATCACAGGAGAACATACACTTAGCTTATCACGCCACTTGCATCACAGAATGGCTTGGGTTGGAAGAGACCTTAAAGACTCTGGAGTTCCAAGCCCCTGCCATAGGCAGGGACACCCTACACTAGACCAAGGTCCTCAGAGCCCCATCCAATCTGGCCTTGAACATTTCTAGGCATGGGGCATCCACAGCTTCTCTGGGCAACCTGTTCCAGTGACTCAATTCCCTCATAGTGAAGAATTTCTACCTAATATCCAATCTAAACCTGCTCTCTTTGAGATGGAAGCCATTGCTTCTTGTCCTGTCACTACATGCCCTTATAAAAAGTCTTTCACCATCTTTCTTGTAGGCTCCCTTCAGGTACTGGAGGGCTGCTATTATGTCACCCCAAAGCCTTCTCTTCTCCAGGCTGAACAATCCCAATTCTCTCAGCCTTTACTTGTAGGAGAGGCACTCCATCCATCTAATCATATTTGTGGCCTCCTCTGGACTCACTCCAACAGGTCCATGTCCCTCCTGTACTGGACATCCCAGAGCTGGATGCAGCACTGCAGGTGAGGTCTCACCAGAGTGGAGCAAAGGGGCAGAAGCCTGTCCCTTGACTTTCTGCCCATGCTGATTTTATGCACAATCTTTGTTCAGTCATGTCTAATAAATGGGTGCATCCTGGATTATTCACTTATTGGTGTCCAACTCTAACCTAAACAGTTAAATTAGGGAAATTGGATCTTCTAAGACTCTAAATGCTGTTTTTTCATTAACATTCTCAGACAGGCCTGTCAATATTTTTAAGACTAGACTTAGAAATAGACTTGCTATGGTTATAAGCTCAAGGCAGATGACATCCTCGTTTTATTCTTCGTATATTAGAAAATGCAAGAGGATCCTGTTGCCTCTTAATTTAATATTCTGGGGACTGTCTTCTAGGAGGGGCTGGTTTTTCGCAGCCCACTCGGTATGGGGCGTGATTTTAGTTATAAATTCTCATCAGGCCAAAAAAAGACACTAGTCCACATGTCTGAGATCTCTTATGCTTTATTGTATAGTCAGCTTAATTCTGACGACTAGTCCACTATTTAGTCTCAAAAGTGTTGGCTAACAAGCCCTTAAATTTTACAAGACACTTCAACAAGCCTTCATTCCTAACAACAAACCTCAGTAAGGAGTAAGAGGTAGAATATGGTAGCCACACTGTTCCAAAACAAAGCCAGGGACAAGACACATAAAGATAGAAAAGAAAGAGAAAAAAAATCATCAGTCCTTCAATCCCACACTGGTCCTGCCACATGGATGGTTTGGATCTTGGATAAACAGAGGGAGACAATGAGAAAGAGAAGACAAAGAGAGGTTTTTCACACTGTTCTGTTTGCACATGCACAGACAGCACTTTTCAGCCCTGGGAGAAGACTGGGGGGAGTTGATGCAGACACACTGAGCAGGAGTTTCTAGATGGAACTGGAAGTTGGCTCAAAAAAGCACAGCCCCACCCCCACAGGACCCTCTCCCAATCCCCATTTTCCTGTCACAGCAGTTAGGATGTTTAAGACAAAATACAGGTACATGCTTCTGCCTGGTATTCCACAGGTAGTTCTCGTGGGACTCAGTAATTTGGATACTGTCATGTATTTTTACACACATAGGCCTGTCTTCTGTCTTGAACAGCGCCTAGAAGAAACACTCAAAGAAGAGTAAGAACAAGCATACACAATTACTTCTTCCCTGGTCTCCAGTCATTTTCAGGTTGGGGGATTCCCTGAACTTGACATAAGGCACGCCTTTTGTAATCCCCAAGGATATCTCATGTTTAAGTGCTCGCCCACTCTTCCTTTGAACGTATGTAAACTCCTTCACTTTGTGTCTAAATATTACCTTAGATGTTCCAGAAAATATGACTTTTCAACCCCAAAACAGCAATAGGAGAATGCTAACAACAATAATCGAAACCCGATAAATGTCCTTAACCTATTCTCACACAATATGTTGCTATAAATATAACCTAATAAAGAAACAAAACTCTCAATGAGATAAATGATCTTTTTTCCAGACCAAGAACTTAAAGCCAGGATTGGCCAGAATTTTTCTGAAACATCCCAGCTTTTCCATCTCCTGCTGTACTAGTTTGAAATCAAACCAGTGGGAGATCGCAAGTCAGAATTATAATTTTAATAGGAGAAAATTAAAAGAAATAAATAAATGCAGTAGNATCTCTGGCCGGGTCTCCCAAGGTTGGTGGTGCAACTTCCATTTACTTGGAAACAATCAATGCAGAAGCAAAATAATGGCTTGATTTTTAAAAAAATACCCGACATACTAAACCATACGGTATTTTCTAAACTTCTTCACACACTTCCTCCTCAATGAAGTAATGCTGTTTTAGCAACAGTTCTTCAAGATCAGTACTGCACAAACCTGACTTCAACAATAAATTCTGAAGATTAATTTTAATTCAGACTATCATCATGTTACTTCTGAAGTTGCATAATCCAGTAAAAGTTAAGAAACTTCAGGAGTTTTTCAGCATTTGCCTTCCTTCTTTCTCTCAGAAAAATGAATATACCAGACATTCAGAAAAACCTTTATTTCTGGCCCCTTTTTAATTTTCCTCCATAGCTCATAATTGTTTAGATTTGTGCTGAGTGATGGTGTTAGATACAGCTCTAAATGACTAGAAAGCTGTCCATTACACCTTACCCCATTATACATTCTATCTTCACATGCTTTTATTTCTAGAAAATGCATTACAGAGGAGACAGCGCCTTTAGGGTACAGTACATTTCAAAACACAATTAAACTGAACTCTTCAAGTGGAAATGTGAAATGTATTTGTATTCTATTAAAGCCTTTGGCCTTATCAGCCACAGTGCACTATATAACAAGGTCATTAGCAACAAGCCACATAAAATGGAGAACATACATCAGCAGTAGAAAAACAAACATGAGTCCAAACATCACAATAACTTCCTGTACCTGTACTTGTTTGCTTGCTGAGCTCTTAAACGTTGTGAGTCTCCGAAATACACAAAGCGTAACAGCTTGAGTCAATATTTGCCAACCAAAGTGAATGATTTTATTTAGCATGATGACTAGACCCCTTGAGCAAATACATCTTGTAGGGAGCATAACAACTGCAGGCCAGCCTGCAAACCAACCAGAAGTGTCCAACCACTCTAAATGTACATTGTGTCTGTGGAAAGCTTAGCAGCTGCTCCAAGCTTGTCCTCACAAATAAAAGATAAGAAGATTCATTTAGTTTTCCATCAAAATATACTAGGAATACAAACTGGAATGATTTTATAATAAACTTGTGCTTTCCTTTTGTTGCTTTGAGATGGTTTATTCCAGTTTGAATTTCAGGGAACAAGTAATTTCTTATTCCTGTTCATATAGAACCCTTCAAAGAGTTTAGGTATCCTTTGTAATACCTAAACAAATGTCTATTTAAACAAGTTAATTTGGGATGTGGGCTGAGAGGTACATAAAAAAATATTGATTTCATATCAATTACTACAGGAACCAAATTGCAGTGAATAGGGAACTGCATCTGAAAATCAATACAAGGAAATGTCCCTTTTGCCCATGGAAGTGCCAAGTGAAGTAATGTCTTAATCGAATTTTCCTCTTTCTTCAATAAATACAGTCTATAATTATGATATGGACCAGCTGATGATTAGTCCTTCTTTTTGTTCTGTGCTGCCACTATGTAATAATACAAAAAAACAGACATTCTCTATATCAAGAAAACTCTGTTTCTTTGCACTTTTTCATAGAAATATTTCAGTCAAAAAACCCTGCACCATATGAAAGTGCTGATAATACAAAAAGGCTTCTTAGTCTGGATAAAAATATTTTCCTCTTCCATCAACCTGTGTCACAGGTATGCAGCTTCTCAAATGCAACAGAACCTAGAAAGATAACCTGTTGTGGGTGTAGGAGCAAGGTTTAGCTGCCACAAAAAGATCTGTGTTGGGACTACTAAATTAATGTTTCATTCTCACTTGTCTATAGGAAGACAAGGTATCTACATCATCCATTTTTCTGTCTTTGTGTATGCAGATCAAAGGCCAGAATAACACCATTCCCTGCCCAGCTGACTTGAAAGGTCAAATGTTCTTTTTCAAGACAAGAGCTACATATAAAAAAAAGAGGGAGCTTTCAGTATTATATGCCTATGATATGTGGCACAAAGAAATCCTAAAACTGAGCAAGAACAAATCCAAGACCAGTTTGAGGATGCAAGTGGTTATCTTAAGGGTAATGAGGTATTAGTAGATTTATAACAAAAATTTTAAGTTTGCCCAAAGTGATGATTTTTACGGTGCTTAACATGTAATGCAGGAAAAAAAAGGGGTCTAAAATTTGCATGGTATTATCAGCATATTTCATATATTAGCTGGGTGAAAACCTCCAGGGTTTCAACTGCTGCATTAGAACAGAACTTCTGTAAAGACAGAGAGATGCCTACACACTTTTTAGTCAACTTTAGGTATGCTATGCAGGCTGCAGCTCGCCACAACTCAAAAGTCATCCTCAATTTCTTCATCTATACAGGTGTATTTGCATTCTTTTAACTACTTCATAATGTGTTTGTCCAATTAAAATAGTATTTCTAAAGAGAAATAAATTAAGAGTGATGAACTATTATTTTGTAATTGCTAGACCAAATGCAATCAGTCAAAAATGAGTAACTAATGGAAAGCACTAAATAAAGATGCCTAAGATATTTGGAGAAGTTTTTGTATTTAAATGAGAGGACCAAGTGTGCTCATTATTTACATCCTAGAGAGTAGACAAGATATGGGCATTTCTGTGAAAGTAGTTGAAAGCTCCTCATGATATACAGTATAAAATCCTTTATGTTTTTTAATATATATACAGTAAAGAGGCTTGGATTAAGTAGAGTGTGATGCTAATAAAGCCAAGGTCATGGGTTCCTTCCCTGTATGAGCCATTCACTCCAAGAGCTGGACTCAATGATCCTTGTGGGTCCCTTCCAACTCTGAATATTCTCTGATTCCGTGAAAAGTGGCCAAAATTTTGCAAAATACCCTATCCTCTGTCGGAGGAGAAGAAAGAGAACTGATAGAAAAGCATAGCAATAATCCCAAAGAAAAATCTATATTGCTTATTTAAAGATAGCTTCATTTCCTCAAACAGTAACAGCCAAGTCCTTCTGCTTAGCAGCTGACTGCTCATATTTATCAATAGCTAGACCAACACAGACAGCAATTAAAACAAAAATAATTTATAGGATCTGTTTATGCTTCTGCATACAGATACAAAAACCTTCAATTTCTTAGAGCCTTTAATTTTTGAAATTTCCCACAGCAGTACATAACTATTTATTATATGGTTAAAATAAAGAAAGAAAAAAAAGAAGTGCTGAGTTTTTTAAGCCCAAGTATTTAGAACACAAAAATACAACTATTCTCCTTAAAAATTGTGACATGACTATACGTTCATAGGTCTCATTATAATATGATGGTATTTAAAAGTGCTATATATATTGCAATTATAAACCTGAAAATCACAGTATTGAAGCCTTCCTGTTTAATGGAAATAAGCTGTTTATTTTTCTTTAGAAACATCCCATTATAGTCAAATTTTCATTTGACAGATACACTTCACATTTTTCTTTACATTTAAAATGTATATGAATGTGTATCCTTC
Organism: Platysteira castanea; assembly: GCA_013397175.1. NCBI lineage: Eukaryota > Metazoa > Chordata > Aves > Passeriformes > Platysteira > Platysteira castanea. Next base: position 142,096 of record VYXC01003909.1, read on the forward strand.
ATCCAGACAGCAAAGCATTTGTGGGCAGTTTTTAAAGCAGCATTTGAAGTATTTAAAATCAACTCTAGCAAAGTATTTAAAGGTCTTGAGGTTAGTTTGCAAATGTCACTATCACACTAAGCCCAAAAGCCAATATCACGCTATGTATCACAGAATCACAGAATAAGCTGAGTTGGAAGGAATCCCCAAGGATCATCGAGTCCAGCTCCTGGCCCTGCACAGCACCATCCCTGAGAGTCACACCA